>CM072158.1:1186376-1206631 GCA_036850595.1 Rhyacichthys aspro | reverse complement strand
AACACAGAAGAGTAATAAATTCATAAAACAGAAGAAAAACAGTGACCTATTTATTTTGGAGAGGACACTTGTGTAAAAGCAGGAAACAGTTTCTTTTTTCTTGTCTTTTTAAAACTGAAGCGTGGGCCTTCAACACTGATAATATGATTAAACAGAATGAGTAAAGTGAATATAATATGCTGTTTTATTTATATACTTCAGACTGTGGCCTGTGCAGCTACTACTCTATATTAAAAACACCGTTGCCATGGTAACCCCTCTCCTCTTTGGTCCATTGATAACCTGCTGAAGGAAAGCCTGCACCAGAGTTTTATTTATTATCATTTCCAGCACAGACTGTAGAGTTTAGAATAAACGTGGTTGTCATGGTTCAAACTGGGATAAGAGTGTTTCTAATGACTTTTCAGTGAGACTCAAATTGTTGACGATCATAATGAATCAGGAGGATAAATACGAGTACTGACCTGCAGGTGGCGCTGCTCTGACTGTGGTAAACTCTGCTGTGGTCGTTGTTGTCTTGATTAAAGCCGTTCTGCTGCTGTTCGTTTCTGGAGACATGTATTAACTGTGACCTCCTCACACAGTGTTCTGGACCATGGCAAGATTTTAACTTTGAACCAGTTTAATTAATGTTTAACCTGAATTTTAACTGCACTGAGATTTAAACCTGGTTTAAATGAATGTCAGTTTAGTTGAACCTTTGTGGATTAAAATGAACTTTTTACCCTTCGCCCCAAAACGGTCCCTCCCAGAAAAGTGTCGTAAAAATGTAATGTTTTGGGGTTTTTTCCACTTTCACTGCATCAGATCCTTGTTTTCTTTCAGAGATGACCATAAATATAAAATGTCTGATTATTTTTTCTAATATTTTGATGTTTTTTGTCCTAAGAACTGATTTTTATAAAAAAAAACACAAAATGAGGCGTAAAGTGGAATATTAGGTTATTAAGTTATTAAAGACTTGATTCTGAGGCGAACCACACCAAAACCATTTTTGTGGTAACTTTTTTATTGCCAAACATTTTGCAAGAGAACCAGGCCTCCACTGAAACTTTATGTAACATTGTGATTTTTTCCTGTATTTTTCCCATTTTTTTGGAAGTAGAGGCTTAGATTTATTTGGTATTAATGGCATTATAATATGTCAGGATTACATTACAATAATATGTGGTTATAATGGGAGTCAATGGGACCAAATCGGGCCTGAGGGTAAAGAGTGTAGACAAAATACATATGACCTTTTCTAAACACCTTGTAACAGAGAGGATCATGGGAAAAAAAACATTATTGGCCAAGTTTCATATAATTATCCTTTAAATTAACAATATGTTGAGAATCAAAAACACGACCTGACCCTGGATCAGAGGAAGAGGACGGATGGATCCTTTTAATCTCATCCTTTTTCATCAAAACCAGATTCTAAATTCTGATCAGGATTCATTTGGAGTCACATTTCCTGGACGACCTCTGCTCTCTCTGGTCACCAACAGGAGGCGCTGCAGAGCTCTAAAGACTGACGCTTTCGTCCGAGAAATAGAATCAAACTTTAATCTACCCAACACTGACGTTCCAAACTGTTCTTATTTTAGTTTGATCTGCTCAATGACGCTGGAGAACACAGAAAGCACCGTGTCGGCTCCAAAACCAGGATCTTCAGTGGCTGGCTTTAGATCCGGCCCTAAATGTTGACATCATCAGATAACCCTCCTGAGAACGCTCACAGACAGTGTTCTTTATGTGTCATTACGAGATAAGCATCAAGCATCATTATTGTTGTGTTTTGGTAGATTATGCAGCATCATTTCTTGTGTGATGTAATTCCTTTTTTAATGTCAAGGCATTATGGTCCCAGCATGAGACGAGACGCCGCAGGAAACTGTAATTATGATAAAGAATAGACTCATTTTCTTTATTATGTGAAATGATCCTGTTTTTTCCATTTCAAATCCCAAATAGAACTGTTTTATCTAAACTGAGGCGAGTTTTTATGTGATGCTTCATTTCATGATTGGTCGTATTTCTATCTAGAGGTAGTTTATTCTGCGTTCGTCGATACTGCCTCCAGGAAATCTAACTCAAATCCACAAAGACAAGGCTAAATCTTTGTAGAGAATAGAAAAAACAGTGCATTATTTACCCTTTATCTGAAGCAGATTATATTCAGGAGCTGTTCTTCTGCTGAGTTTGCGTCTCATTTATTCAGATCTAAACTCCGTCACACATCCGTCTTGTTTATCAGCCGTCGACAGCAGCAGGCGCCTCGAGCCTCGTCTGTGTTTGTACGATCCGCTCACGCAGAAACCAGAGCGTCCGCTGCCCGAGCGTACCTGAACGCAGCGCTCAGACACTGACTGATGGTGGCTTCAGCGGCGTATCGTCGCTCTGCAAACGCCTGACGGAGCTGAACGCATTCGATCAAAGAAAACAGGCTTCGACAAAAGAATAGTTTCAGAATAACTTTGACAGCGAATGTTTGTTTAAAATATTTAGTTTTAGTCATAATTCAGTCTAAACCTTATTAGTTTTACTCTAGTTTTAGTCGATAACAAGAATTTAGTTGAAATGTTTGTGTCTGCATCACTCGACGCTCAAAAACCTGAGTCTGAGTGGATCTCTTCTCAACTCCTCTCCTTTTTATTGGATTTCTGTTCATTTTTTATTCATTGACAAAAGTGTCAATACATTTATTCATTTAGAGTTTTCATTCTCATTACTTACTTTTATATTGTTTTCGGCCACAAAAATGAAAACTGTGATGAAAATGATTCATCAACTCTGGACAGATTGGGTTTTTAAAGGTTTTGGTTTTTTAAGTGAACAGTGTGTGTTGTGCTGCAGCTGTCGTCGGCGCTGATGTTCGACGCCGTGCACGTGGTGGTGAGCGCTGTCCGTGAGCTGAACCGAAGTCAGGAGATCGGAGTCAAGCCTCTGAGCTGTTCGTCTCTCTGATCTGGCAACACGGGACCAGCCTCATGAACTACCTCCGAATGGTACGAACACACTTCATTCCTCCGTCTGCCTCGTGTAGCTCCAGCTTCTACACTCACTACTGACTCTGGTCTGGAAACAACTAATCCTCTCTGATCTAAACTGTTGATCTGTTTTCAAATAATATTGTTCCAGAGGCAGTTTATTCTGTGAATGTTGATGCTGTCCAGTTACACTCAGAGGTAGTTTCATCTTTGTCCTTTTGTGACTTCTTCAAACTCAAATCAACAGGGACCAGACCTTTTTTTTGTCTGGAACAGAATTTGTAAAGTATTCCTATTCCTAGACGAGCGAGTTTACTCCAGGCTGGTCTGAAAACATTAATAAAACACTTTTTTAAACATGACAAATCAAGGCCTGTCTCTCAGTCTTTGTGGGCCTCTGTGAAGTGATTAGACTGAGATACGGCCTGTTTATCAGCCTCTTTTCACTGAAAACACGCTGTGAGCTCGCGGAGCGTGGCCATTCATCACCGAGAGCGCCGCGCTGTGAGCACCAGCGTTTAGTCCGCCGTTAATTACAAGTGTTTCCACTTCCTCTGCACAAAACAAACATAAATCAGACTAAAGCAGCTGCTCGGCGGGGATTAGGTCTGGGTTTGGTGCAGTGACTTCTCCTCGTCACCTTGAGGTTGCTAAGCAACGCCACAGGCTCCTCAGTGATGTATGTGGCTTTAACCGCGGCTGCAGCCGATTCAACATGAAACATGGATTTTCCTCTGAGTTTGGTCTGTTCTCAGTAAATGCAGCTGGAGCCCAGATTTAGAACAGATCTGAGAACTGAGATCAAAACTTAACTGTTCCCTAACAACAAGAGGTTTATGTGTTTGTCAGGACTCGTTATGTCTCACAGACATTACACAAACGAATCACTTCAAATCAGAATGTCTTTTGTGTATCGAGTATTTATTTTAGTGTTTGTACTTGTGTTGAACTTGAACACACAAAAAACCCCAAACAAAAGGACTTTATTCACTAAAAACTGCTATTTAAAGGATTCAGAATTCAGAAAATGAATAAATATTTGTTATTTATGCCGAGGGCCTCCTTTTTCTTTCTCTGAGGATCACACACTTTGTTGTTTTTGTGTTTTTGTGTTTTTGTTGGTGTCGTGGGGCGTTCAGGTGGAGTACGACGGTCTCACGGGTCACATCGAGTTCAACAGCAAAGGCCAGAGGACCAACTACACCCTGAAGATCCTGGAGAAGCACCCGGCGGGTCACAAAGAGGTCAGGGGTCACACAGGGGTCAAACAGGGGTCACACAGGGGTCACAAAGAGGTCAGGGGTCACACAGGGGTCAGGTCAGAAAGAAACTTTGTTTATTGGTTTAAGGTCTCCCCTCATAAATAAAAGTATTCAAATCCAACTAAAACCTGTTCAAATCCAACTAAAACCTTTTCAGATTCATCTAAAATCAGTTTCCATAAAAAGAAATTAATGTTAAATATTCAAATGAAGATGAAATGATTCAGAATTGAATCCATCTTCGGCCCCTGACAGGATCCTTCTGATCCATCGCGGTCTCACCGAAGCTCTGAACCAGAATAATATAATTGGTTGGATTTTTATTGAAATAGGTGCCAATATTCAGTGTCAGGTAACAGTAAGCACTTCTTTTATTGCTTTGTCGATGAAATCAATTCCAAATGATTCTGCCCTGAGCCGGTTAATGAGGTCATGAAAGGGTCAGAGTTCAGCTGAGGTCACTGGGTCAAATGGGTTAAAGGTGCAGTGTGTGGTCTTTGGGTGACATCTGGTGAGTAACCCCCCCCCCCCCCACTTTCCGAAGTCCAAAACTGATAACCCAGAGGAAACAGGTCTGAGTCTGATTCTAATCCCAGACAGAACCAGACCAGACTGGACTAAACCGGACCATGTAATCCCAGACAAAACCAGACCAAACTGGACTAAACCAGACCATGTAATCCCAGACAAAACCAGACCAAACTGGACTAAAACAAACCATGGTATTCCCAGCCAAACCAGACCAGACTGGACTAAACCAGACCATGTAATCCCAGACAAAACCAGACCAAACTGGACTAAACCAGACCATGTAATCCCAGACAAAACCAGACCAGACTGGACTAAACCAGACCATGTAATCCCAGACAAAACCAGACCATGAACCAGACCATGGACTAAACCAGACCATGTAATCCCAGACAAAACCAGACCAGACTGGACTAAACCAGACCATGTAATCCCAGACAAAACCAGACCAAACTGGACTAAACCAGACCATGTAATCCCAGACAAAACCAGACCAGACTGGACTAAACCAGACCATGTAATCCCAGACCACCAGACCATGTAATCCCAGACAAAACCAGACCAGACTGGACTAAACCAGACCATGTAATCCCAGACAAACCAGACCAGACTGGACTAAACCAGACCATGTAATCCCAGACAAACAAGAAAAAAGGGAAACCACCACGAAACCCAAAAAACCAGACCCCCCCCAGACCAGACTGGACTAAACCAGACCATGTAATCCCAGACAAAACCAGACCAGACTGGACTAAACCAGACCATGTAATCCCACTCCCAAACCAGACCAAGTAAACCCAGACCAGACTAAAACCAGACCATGTAATCCCAGACAAAACCAGACTGGACTAAACCAGACCATGTAATCCCAGACAAAACCAGACCAGACTGGACTAAACCAGACCATGTAATCCCAGACAAACCAGACACTGGACTAAACCAGACCATGTAATCCCAGACAAAACCAGACCAGACTGGACTAAACCAGACCATGTAATCCCAGACAAAACCAGACCAGACTGGACTAAACCAGACCATGTAATCCCAGACAAAACCAGACCAGACTGGACTAAACCAGACCATGTAACCCCCCCGGGGACACAACCCCCCCCCTAAATCCCAAAAAAAACCAGACCAGACTGGACTAAACCAGACCATGTAATCCCAGACAAAACCAGACCAAACTCTTTGTTCTGGGATCAAATTTTTTGTCTCTTTACTCACTTTTCATTTGATTTCCATTTGATTTATTCATTTATTTGTTTGGGACTTTGTGAATTGTCCTAAATACGTATTTTTGCGTTTTAAAAGTCTTACTGAGCTACAACATGAGACACAAATGTTCTGTGAGGGCTGTTCTATCCTGTCATCGCTGCAGTGAGCTGAGTCCTCACAGATAAACGTCCAAATGAACCAAAGACAGGTTAGTGAGAGGTCAGAGGTCATGGCAGGTCAGAGGCAGGGTTGACGTGAGGTGTTTACGACCCTCGACCAAACGAGGGACGAGAAACTCATCCTCTCAGATCGATCCAGGGACATAAATATTCATCCGACGCTTCAGTCTCAGGCTCTGGTTCCATTCACCGCAGTTCACCTGAAACTCCACCAGGACTTACTCTGGACTTACTCAGGATTTACTCTGGACTTACTCAGGATTTACTCTGGATTTACTCTGGATTTACTCTGGATTTACTCTGGACTTACTCTGGACTTACTCAGGATTTACTCAGGATTTACTCTGGATTTACTCAGGACTTACTCAGGATTTACTCTGGATTTACTCAGGATTTACTCTGGACTTACTCAGGACTTACTCAGGACTTACTCAGGATTTACTCAGGATTTACTCAGGACTTACTCAGGACTTACTCAGGATTAACTCAGGATCTACTCAGGACTTACTCAGGACTTACTCAGGATTTACTCTGGACTTACTCAGGATTTACTCAGGACTTACTCAGGATTTACTCAGGATTTACTCTGGACTTACTCAGGACTTACTCAGGACTTACTCAGGATTTACTCAGGACTTACTCAGGACTTACTCAGGATTAACTCAGGATCTACTCAGGACTTACTCAGGACTTACTCAGGATTTACTCAGGATCTACTCAGGACTTACTCAGGATTAACTCAAGACTTACTCAGGATTTACTCAGGATTAACTCAGGACTTACTCAAGACTTACTCAAGACTTACTCAGGACTTACTCAGGATTAACTCAGGACTTACTCAAGACTTACTCAGGACTTACTCAGGACTTACTCAGGATTTACTCAGGATTAACTCAGGACTTACTCAGGACTTACTCAGGATTAACTCAGGACTTACTCAAGACTTACTCAGGACTTACTCAGGACTTACTCAGGATTTACTCAGGATTAACTCAGGACTTACTCAGGACTTACTCAGGACTTACTCAAGTTTTTAAAACACACCAGATTTAATGCTAATAAATCTGTATAAATCCAGTTAGTTAAAGTTGAACTACTTTTCCCCAAAACCAGGTAAATCCAGATAGAACCTGCTTCAGTCCAAATAAAACTATTTAAAGTCCATCTAAAGCCACTAAATCTGGGTCAATCTGGTTATGACCTGTTTAAATGAGAGCTTAACGTCAAACTAAACCCATTTAAATCCAATTATTACCTGATAAAATTCAATTTAATTAAAGTCCTAATGAAACCTTTCAATATGAGCAAAGTCTGGTAATGATCTGTTTAAATGAGAGCTTAAAGTCCAGCGAAAACCATTTAAATACTGGTCAATTCCAATTAGACAAATTAAAGTCCAAATAAAACCTCTCTGGTTATTACACATTTAACTCAATTTAAAACAAGTTAAAAACCAAACTAGAACCAGTCAGAACTATGTCTGAACGGTAATAAATCGGGATAATTATGACAAATGTGAAAAAAGGAAATGAAAGAAAATGAATTTAGCTTTTAATCCTGAACGACCTGTTTCTAATGATGCTTCTGTTTTGTTTTTTATTTCTTGGTCAGATCGGGACGTGGTTCTCCAACAACACTCTGGCCATGAACTCCACGTCTTTGGACCTGAACGCATCACAGACTCTGGCCAATAAGACGCTCATCGTCACCACCATCCTGGTACTTTAGTCCTGATCTAGACCTGATCTAGACCTGGTAATACCTCCTGTAGTGGGTTTAGACCTGATCTAGACCTGATTTAGACCTGGTAATACCTCCTGTAGTGGGTTTAGACCTGATCTAGACCTGGTAATACCTCCTGTAGTGGGTCTAGACCTGATCTAGACCTGATCTAGACCTGGCAATACCTCCTGCAGTGGGTCTAGACCTGATCTAGACCTGGTAATACCTCCTGTAGTGGGTCTAGACCTGATCTAGACCTGATCTAGACCTGGCAATACCTCCTGCAGTGGGTCTAGACCTGATCTAGACCTGGTAATACCTCCTGTAGTGGGTCTAGACCTGATTTAGACCTGGTGATACCTCCTGTAGTGGGTTTAGACCTGGTCTAGACCTGGTAATACCTCCTGCAGTGGGTCTAGACCTGATTTAGACCTGGTGATACCTCCTGTAGTGGGTTTAGACCTGGTCTAGACCTGGTAATACCTCCTGCAGTGGGTCTAGACCTGATTTAGACCATGGATATTAAAAGTCTGGTGGTGTAAATATGGCGCCTGGTCCTGATCGGTCCGTCTCTGAAACAGGAAAACCCGTACGTGATGAGGAAGTCCCGGTACCAGGAGTTTCGAGGGAACGACCAGTACGAGGGCTTCTGCGTGGACATGCTGCGGGAGCTGTCCGAGATCCTCAAGTTCAACTTCAGGATCAAACTGGTGGACGACGGTCTGTACGGGGCTCCAGAACCCAACGGCAGCTGGACCGGGATGGTGGGCGAGCTCATCAACCGGGTCAGTACCTGGACTGGGACGAGGTTAAACCAGGACTAAACAAGGACTGAGGCCGGACTAATGTGGCACTAACCTGGACCCAGATCTAAACCAAGACTAGACAGGTTATAGTTGGATTTGACCAGGTTTTAATTGGATTTGAGCAGGTTTTAACTGGATTTGAGCAGGTCTGAGTTGAATTTGACCAGGTTTTAATTGGATTTGAGCAGGTTTCAGTTGGATTTGACCAGGTTTTAATTGGATTTGAGCAGGTTTTAACTGGATTTGAACAGGTCTGAGTTGAATTTGAAGGTTTTAGTAGAATTTGAACATGTTTAAGTTGGATTTGAACAAGTTTAGTTGCATTTAAGCAGGTTTTAATTAGATTTGAACAGTTTTAATTGGATTTGAATGGGTTTTAATTGGATTTGAATGGGTTTTAATTGGACTAAACCAGGACTGACTCATGTGTTTTAAATCTCTCCAGGCCACAAGGTGTAATTCCAGTCCCAGCCACTAGGGGCAAACTCTTGTTAATTCTTTTAATACATTTCTGGGAATAACAGCTTTCCATTTGTTTTCTTTAAAAATATATAAATAGTCAAGATTTTTGCAGAGTTCTTTATGGAGTTCATTTTAAAAAGAAAAGTGAGAATGACTTGTTATTTATTGTCAAATGTTAGACTTTGCATTATTCTCAAAGGTTGGAGCAGAATAGAGGCTTTGTAAGAAAAACCAAGGTCGCACTGAGGCAGTTTTGAATAAAATGTGTTGTAAAAAAGAGGATGTCTTTGAACTATCAGAGCGCTTTTGGAAACAAAGACGAGGATAAGAGTGTGTTTTTCAAAAAGAGCGAACGAACAGGACAAGTAGGTCATTAAAGACTAATCAAGTGTCTTTATTCCTGCTAATTATACCGAGAGCTTCAATTACACAGCGGGACCCCTCTCACAACACACTGCAGGTAAAACACACTTCTGTCGAAAACAAAAGGAGGCTCTACGCTCACACACTTACATTTGTTTGCTCTTAACACTGTGATATCAGCCTCATCTCAACCCAGATACGCCCTCCTAATGATGATCTGCATAAACAAAATCATCTTCTGTTGCTCTATTTATACAAGAATTTAGGATTCACACAGTTGGGTTAAGGACCTGTGCTTCCTCCTCAAAGACTGTTAAACTGAGATCTGTATCTTAAATCGTTAAAGTTCCAGTCCCTGGTTTTCTTTTTTTGTCCCTGTCTCAGACTCTCCTCCAAAAGCAGCAAAAAATAAAACAAAACACTAATCCATTTGACCAAACTGAAGTTTAGAGTTTAGCGTTAGCTTAGCTGTGACTTCAGCGTCAGGACGACAATTATCTCCTCCTCGTTAAACATTACGTGATTGAATTGACAGTATTTATCTGTGTTTTACGTTGTCTCCCTTTTCTCTGTTGATGCTTTTCTTTTTTCAGCTGTTTCTCTGTTAAAAGACATATTCAGCTGAAAATACACTTTATCTGCAGCTATTAAACTTCCTGGAACGTCATGTGACAAGTGTCGACCAATGGGAGCGCTCCTTTTTGGAGCATGTGATTGTCCAAGGTTTTCTGTTCCTGAATAGAGGTTCTCATCTATTACAATCCTTTAGAATAAACAGTTTTAGAACAAAATAATGTAAATAACTTTAGATTATACAATTGTACACTGTTCACTAAGCTCCGGTCGTGTGTCCATATTTGGGCGTTCCTGCTGATAATGCTTTGGTAAATCTATGTCAATGTGAATGAGTAACGATGGAGTCACAGCCTGAATCACACATAGACTCTTCTCGGAGGAAGATTTATGAAGCTTTGTACAGAAACATTGACGAGTGAAAGCCTCAGAAAACCCCTGAGGACACAAAGGAAATGTTGGAGGAAAGAGGATCTGAGAATCCTGGTTTTTGTGAGCTGTACATGTATCAGTCACATCCTTATTCCTCTGGATCTGAATCTGGAACACCTCTATTATTTTATTCACAAAACACTGACCTCCATGAGTCTGGTCCTGGTCTAAGACTGAAAAAATGAAATGAAATGAATTTAATCATACACTAGTCTTGGTCTTGACTCGTCTCAATAGGATAAAGTCTTGGTCTCATCTTGGTATTGACTACAACACTGTATGTATTAGTGTATTTATAATGTTATATATTTTATACTTATTACACTTATTGCCCTGATCAGTGCTAAGTGTAGAGCACATCTGAGCAGTGTTCAGCAGCTCTTTAAGTCCGTCAGCTCTGAACTAAATGCTCCCTGGAGGCTCAGACCCTGTTTGTCCTCATCGACTCAGACCGTGACGTGAACCAGACCCGAGAGTCTGATGTAACACCACGAAACCGCATTAAACAGTCTCCACTCGTTAATCAATTAGCTGTTAATTAATGATCGAGCGCGCGCCGCTGCTGCCGGCTCCACTCTGCGTCCGTCCTGCTCCGAGGTCAGAGCCCATCAAACGTGACGCGGCTCTGACGAAAATAACACATTAACCATGCACTTTGATGTGTTTTATTTTGAAAGCTGTGAATGACAATGGGCTTCATCTGAGGAAATGTGGAAATAATGAAAATGTTCTGTAACTTCAGTGAAATCTAAGATAACGCCGTGTTGCATCAGATTTAGTTTGAGTTCTGGTCACTTTTACATGAAATATTAACACGTTATAGTGACTGGAAAGCACTCATCTTCAGAGAAATGTGAGATAAAATTACAAAACATTTGGCAGGACCTTGTCAGTGAGTGTATTAATGTTAATGTCTGTCTCTATTAGGAGAAAGGTTTAGGTAATATATTGACAAAAGGCCTTGTTAGAAACTTTATGATCCGCTCTCATAAAACCTTCAGCCCATTTTCTGCTGCAGTTTGAAAAATGGTTTAAACCCAAATAGTTTATTGTAAAATCAATCAGTTGTGTAAAAATAGTCTTTATGATTAATCTACTGTTTATTCTAAGGGATTGTAATAGATGAGAACCTCTATTCAGGAACAGAAAACCTTGGAGCGCTCCCATTGGTCGACACTTGTCACATGACGTTCCAGGAAGTTTAATAGCTGCAGATAAAGTGTATTTTCAGCTGAATATGTCTTTTAACAGAGAAACAGCTGAAAAAAGAAAAGCATCAACAGAGAAAAGGGAGACAACGTAAAACACAGATAAATACTGTCAATTCAATCACGTAATGTTTAACGAGGAGGAGATAATTGTCGTCCTGACGCTGAAGTCACAGCTAAGCTAACGCTAAACTCTAAACTTCAGTTTGGTCAAATGGATTAGTATTTTGTGGTTTTATTTTTTAATAAAAGAGAAGCAGGAGAGGTCTCTAGGCTGATTTTGGAGGAGAGTGGAGTCTGAGACAGGGACAAGAAAACAAAATCAGGGACTGGAACTTTAACATAAGCTAAATCAGGGCTAAAAGAGGTTTTAACGTTAACTAAACCTGATAAAAAACATGGACTGAACTGTGACCAAACCAGGAAGTGATCAGGACTATAAAGGCCTCCATCAGGACCAGAGCTAACCACAGCTCGCCCAGTATCACTTTGTACTCGCCTCAGAGGCTTTTATAAATGGTTTCCTGCAAAAGTACCTTCATTTTTCATTGCTCAGTAAAAGTAAATGTGTTATTTCAAGTGTTCAGAGGGAAAATCGAATGGGTCTATCATTGTTTTCAACACAGACAGATAAATGCTGCGTGTTGGGATGATGCTGTCGTTTGTCAGCTGTCTCAGAGCTACACCTGACTTTTACTGATGTCTCTGCCTCTGCTTTGAACCCAACCATGAGAGGATTCATTTTTCCTGCAGCAATTAAAGACAACACCTTTGTTCTGGCTTCTTTTGCAGAGATTCAGAGGCGTTTAATGAAATATTGATCGTCTTTGTGTCGAGGCGGTGTCGGGGCCCGCTGCAGTGGAATGCATTACACACTGAATTGTTATTGTGCAGCTCTCGAGGGAAAACGGACCGAGCTGCTTTGTGTTTGGGCCACGATCCCAGTTTCACGCTGGACCAAAGCCGCTGAGGTTTACGCTCGGCTCCAGAGAGGCTTTTAATAAGTTCACAGAAAGAGAACAGCAGGAGACGTGGTTATTTATGATGTTTGGGATCGGACCGAGCTGTATTTGTTGTGTTTACTTTGAAGACAGCCTCAGTTTCATAATGTGACTGTTTGTTAAAGGATTGTCACAGTTTTTGGCGTCATATTTTTCTCATTTTGCTTCTGTGAAAACTCCTGACTCACATTGATGGATTATTTTAAAATCTTTTGAAATCAGGTGCATCTCACGCACACATTTAATCTTTACTGACATTTTTCTCATTTTTCTCAGACTCCTGATCTGAAAAAACAACAGATCTGTGCAGACAACAGCATTTAAGATGATTAAAGCTGATAGAGAGACTTTTCTTTTTCATGAAACTGCAGCAGAGGAATATTGTACAGTAATAGTTCTAGTGTTGAGCAGTTTTATTCTCTTTTTTTGTTTTGTTTTTTTGTTTTCTTAAAATAACAGGAAATAATTCCACACAAATACAACAAAAAAATGATGAAATTGGGGGAAAACTGGAAGCGCAAAATAAATAAATAATGATCTGTGCAAAGAGAAAAATAAATGTTATTAAATTTACTTTGAAAGAACTCAGCTTTAGAGAATTTAATGGGTCTGTTTTTAGTTAGAAAAACAAAAATAACCGATCGAGAAAATGTCCTCTACCTTTATTTACCCTTTGTCTACTCTGCTGTGGTTCTCTTGAGGTTTTATATTTTCCCATGGCTGTTTTCTTTTGTCCTTATATTTCCAGAGCCTCTTTTCTAATTGAACTGTTTTGTTGCTTTAATATGTCATGAAAGAGAACATCAACCTTGGAATAAAACTGTGGCTCTGAAGAAAAAAGGATGGTACCGTCGCTGGTTTTATAAATTCACAGTGACACATTAAAACTGAACTAAAAGTCCAGGAGCTGGAGATAAACACCGCAATAAAAGTTGAAAGATTTAAGTCTCTGTTCTTTCAACCTGAAAAATAAAAAAAACAGACTCAAATTCAACCAAATAAATCAATACGACTTACAACCATCCACTGGCAACATGCTGCAAAAACAACAAACTCAGAGTGATCCCCTGGTGGCCGTCGGTGGAATCACAGCTCATTAGTGCGGTTAAAGTTTCCTCTGAAGCCCCTGTTGTTGTTGTTGTTGTCTGTGCAGAAGGCAGACCTGGCTGTGGCCGGCTTCACCATCACATCAGAACGAGAGAAGGTCATCGATTTCTCCAAACCCTTCATGACCCTGGGCATCAGCATCCTCTACCGCGTCCATCTGGTAACAACACACACACAGCTGACAAATAAAAGATAAAAAACATCTCATTCTCCATTTAACTCTTACCTCAAGCTGTTTCCATATGTAATTTCTAATGCAATATATTAAAATGTGAACTAAACTAAAGTTTTTTAAAGCTCCACTTCCTGGTTTTCTTTTTTTGTCTCTGTCTCAGACTCTCCTCCAAAATCAGTCTAGAGACCTCTCCTGCTTCTCTTTTATTAAAAAAAATAAAACCACAAAATACTAATCCTTTTCACCAAACTGAAGTTTAGAGTTTAGCGTTAGCTTAGCTGTGACTTCAGCGTCAGGACGACAATTATCTCCTCCTCGTTAAACATTACGTGATTGAATTGACAGTATTTATCTGTGTTTTACGTTGCCTCCCTTTTCTCTGTTGATGCTTTATTGATGATTTATTTATAAAGTGAAAAAATACAAACAAAATAAATGAGCTTGTATCCAACAATATAACAATATAAATGTCTTCTTATATATTCTTATAATAAAATATACATGCTTTTATTACGATTACTTCATTTAATCAAACAGTAACAGAAGAAAGATGAAATGTTTTCCTTTAAAACTATGTCCAAGAAGAAGTTGTGAAAACTCATCCTGTTTTTAACTAAATTTACTCTTACTTTATTGTTTTCTGTTTTGACCTTTGACCTGTCGAGTCGCTGTAAAAGCCCGGTTTTTCGACGGAGAATGAAAGTGTCGAGAGTGATCTTGATTCTGCTGCTCGTCCTCTTTCTCGTGTTTAATCAGAAACTACAGCCGTGAGCCCTTTTACTTCTTCTTCTGTTTGTTCATCCGCTGACTTTCAGAGCCGCTGTAAAACTCCATTTATTTCGACATTGCTGGCGTTTACACCTGTTGACACCGCCTCTCTGCTCTGTGTTTCATGATTTAACGCTTTTAGAGAGAAAACTCTGCAGGAGCCGGGGTCAAACTGTGAATTTAGGACGAAAAAGTCAGAAGAACCGAGGTGTTTTCAAAGGCGTTGAAGTCGGGAGGAAGGTGACAGGAGCCGCTGTTTGATAAATATGAGTTTTGAGGCTCGGAGCGAGGATCACTGACTCCGCTCTGTGACTGAAATCTTAAACACGGCCTCTTCCTGCGAGACGCTCCGAGGCTCGAGGCGGAAATGAAAGAGAGCAACGGCAAATAACTGAGAAAAGACGGAGCGGCCGAGCGGTGCGGCGGGTTAATGTGAAAGAGATGGACATTAATCATAGTCGGACCAATATCTGCTCAGTCGTATCGGGAAATGTGGAGGAAACTGGACCTCCGAGGAACACGGAGGCTTTTCTGAGGAGATCCTTGTGTTTTGCAAAAGAAAAGCCAAACAGAAAGTTAACATCAGCTTTCTGAGGCTCAGTGGATGGAACATGTTTTTGACAAAGGCAGAATACATTAGAGACTAAAATTGATTAGTTGTTGGAGTTTATTTGACCTTGTTTTACTTCACGTCACACTTTGAGATGATAAATGTAGCAGCAACCTTTTAGTGAAAGAAAAGAAGATCTAGTATAAGCTCAGTTTATGTCAAATCTACATTTCTAAAGTTTTCTGTCCAAAGTTCCTGCTTCTGTTATTGACAAAAAAGGTGAAACTGGACCATTTTTCTCCACAAAATAATAATACGTTACATTAAATGGAAGTTTAGAGCAGACCTGAAACTTTTATCTTTGGAGTTTACCGTTGTAGACTGTAGTGATTAAAACACTGTGTCGCAACATTTTTGCTCCTGTTTCTCTATTTTTATCTTTTTTGAGCTGTTTCTCTGTAAAATAAGACATATTTCCAACAGAATAACCCATTTCCTTGGTTTATTTCCTTGTTCCTTCGTTGTTGACATCAGTGTCGACCAATGGGAGCGCTCCTTTTTACCTGAAGTGAGCTGTGATTGGACAAAATCCTGCTGTGGACTGATCATTCTCATCTATTAAAATCCTTCATTATAAAGACTAGATCACGTCTTAAGGTCTCATTTTTTCAGATGATTCCTGTTACAATAAACTTTAGGAGATTACACTGAAAAACTAAATGAAACAAGAAAAAAAATCAGGTAATCAAATACATTTTAATTATTTTTTATTAATTAATGCTGGGAAAGGGATGGTTATGCCTTAATAACAATAACCAGTTCCTGCCTGAAGAGCGCTGTTTTATATTTAAACCAAAGACACATTATGGAGCCATCCTTCAGGATAGAAAGTGTTGAGCTGCAGTTTTTCTGTGAGAGCCGTGTGTGGTTCATAACGCGGGCCTGAAGCACCTCTGCGGCTCCGGACTGACTTCATGAAGCCGAGGGGTCCATTAGCTGACGACAGTGTGGCCCTCGCTCGACTTAATCCTTAAACACACACTTTAGAAAATGAACAGCGCTGGGCTCGGGTGAGTGCACGTGAGACAGGGGAGCGCACGTAGGACAGAGAGTGCATCTCAGCGGGTCGAACGCCGAGGTGGGACGAGGACGGAATACTGATGAGACCGGGACACGGCGGGACGACACCGACAGAAAACACACTGGAGATTACAAGAAGAACAGGACAAGCTTTAAACCGGTTTCACTTCAATAAACGGAAACTGACAGAGCTCATCTCTTTGGAAACTGTCATTCAGACTTAAAAAACTATGAGTACTCAACTTTCCACTTTATGTTACTGCAAATAATAAATAAATTACTGTAAAAATAAATAAGTAAATACCAAAAATAACAATTTGTTGTCGTACTAACCTACTCTACTTGGGCTTTTTTTAATAACGACGTGTGCTGCAGAACTCTTGGTCAGGACTCCGTTGCAAAGGTTGAATAAATAAAAATAAAAACATTTGAATTGAAACAAGTTTTAAACCTGTCGAGGTGTGAGCAGTATATTATGATATTTTTAAAGGTTTTAAAGAGCTACTGAAAGATTCTTTAGTCAAAAAAAAAAAAGAAACCAATCTCTCTCAAAAAAAAGAAAAAGATCCAATGAAAATTAAAAGCAATGTGTCAATTTAAAAATGAGCATCATCAAAATTGTTTTGTCCATTTTTTTTAAATGTTGCCAAAAAAAGAAAGACATCTCTCAAAAAAGAGTGCAGTCTTGTCTTAGATTAATTTAAATAAATAAATAAACACGGCGCTGTTTCCTCAGAATGTTTACTGTTTATAAATAAAATCTGCCTCAAATTAGGAAAAAAAAAACCTTCAGCTAATGAGGCTAATGCTAAGGAAGTTTTAATTTTCAGGTGTTTTTGTGTCTTCACAGTTTGACTTCAGACCGTTCTTTTAGCTCAGGATTTGTCGTGTTTCATTGAGACGACCAAAAGTTACCCTCCGTGTGACTTCTGCTTTTTGTAAACAGTTACTTTTCCTGCAGAAGCTCTTGAACGTGTCTCAAACTCAGATTAAAGCAGTGAAAGTCCGAGTCCTGGACCGAGGCCCGTCACAAACAGACGCCATTGACTTCTGTTCACACATAAACGCCTCGTGTTTATCAGCGTTAATGCCCTCTGCTGTTCAACGCCCTGAATTTATGTCCAAGTCTGCTCCCAAT
The DNA here is from genome assembly GCA_036850595.1 of Rhyacichthys aspro. Lineage (NCBI taxonomy): Eukaryota > Metazoa > Chordata > Actinopteri > Gobiiformes > Rhyacichthyidae > Rhyacichthys > Rhyacichthys aspro. The sequence goes on along the minus strand of CM072158.1, from coordinate 1,189,090 downwards.
TCATTAGTCCTCCATATTTTGTCACTGTGGCATTCTGGGAGTCCACCAAACACCAGGAGACCAGGCACAACAATGGGCTTCAAGGAGACAATGGAAAACAAATGTCATAATATCTACAAATGTAACTTCAGGTGAAATGAAATGAATTTGAGCTGGTTTCATCTTGACTCACTTTACTTTTCTTTTTGCTTCAGAGGACACACTTTAATACAATCTGCACAAAAACAATGAGGAGGACAATATTAAATCTCCAACAATAGCAGTAACCTTTCCTGCTTTTATTTAAAAACTGTCAAACTGGACCAATTTTTCACCACAAAACACTAATACATTACATTAAATTAAAGTTTAGAGCTGACTTAAACTTTTATCTTTGTAGTTTCTCGTTGTAGACTGTAGTGATCCTGTAATTGTCTCTGTCTCATTAAACACGCGTCAAGCAACATTTATCCATGTTTCATTTGCTGTTTCTCTATTTGATCTTTTTTGCAGTGCAACCTTCCAGATAGAGTTTAGTGCATTATTTCACATAACACTGGTCTACTGCAGTACAATCTGTAGCTCCACTCTTCCACAGATTCCACAGCCAGTTTAAAAGAAACACCAGGTTCTTTGAGAGAAACCGCGTTGAGTTGATTGGACAGAGTTAGTGACTGACAGCTACACGTTTGAGGATTCTCTGTTGTCGGTGTTTTTCGACGTGACTCTCTGTGAACTGACAACAAAGAGTCTGAAGAGAATCTCCTACGAGATGCAGCTGTGATAGAAACATCTGAGAATAAACTTAGGTCAATCCATTAAAGTAAACATGTAAAGGGGTTGTATTTGTTGTTGAAAGCAAAAATCAAAATTTTTGAACAGACTGGTTTAAACCCCAAATAATATATTATAAAATCAATCATTATGATCCATCTAGTGTTTATTAGAGGGATTGTAATAGATGAGAACCTCTATTCAGGAACAAAAACATGTTCCAAAAGGAGCGCTCCCATTGGTCGACACTTGTCACATGACGTTCCAGGAAGTTTAATAGCTGCAGATAAAGTGTATTTTCAGCTGAATATGTCTTTTAACAGAGAAACAGCTGAAAAAAGAAAAGCATCAACAGAGAAAAGGGAGGCAACGTAAAACACAGATAAATACTGTCAATTCAATCACGTAATGTTTAACGAGGAGGAGATAATTGTCGTCCTGACGCTGAAGTCACAGCTAAGCTAACGCTAAACTCTAAACTTCAGTTTGGTCAAATGGATTTTGGAGGAAACATTGGTCCAGTTGGTCCAAAAGAACATCAGGGACTGGATCTTTGATAAAACCAAATAGATGATTTTGTCTTGTTATAAAGCCATACAATAGGGACTGGTTACATACATTTTTAATTCACGTGTTTCCTTATCAACTCACATAATCCTTCACTTGTCAGTTTTTAATTTGCTTTTATTCACCTCCACTTCTTATAAACTAGAAAAGCTTGAAAATGCACCTTAAAAGTTCTTGAACAGTTTTAAATTCTCCTGAATTGCTCGCTCTTCTACGACACTTTATTTGCCGGCGGCGGCGCCGGTGTCACAAGAGTCCGTCTGAGGTCAGCGTCTGTGAAAAGCCCGGGAGCCGCGGGAAATTGATGTCGTGACTTTTAAAACTTCAGATGAGAGTCATCGAGGCCGACGTGCGCCTGCTTTTAGCCTCGACCGCTCTGATAAAAATAAACCAAAGATAGACATTTAATAACTGTCTTCAGGAGAAAATCCAGTGATTTGAGATATTAGGAATAAGTCATTCGAGGGTGACAGATAATGAAAAAGCATGTATTTGGTGCATATTGATTCACAAAGATGGACTGAATATGATTTATCTTTTTGGTTAAATTACAACAGATTTGCATTCCAACTCGTTCCAGTTCGTTTTTAATATTTTAAACAGCTGTTGATGCAATGCTTTCTTTGTGTTTTTTTCAACATTAAAGAAAAGAGACTGAAAGAAAGTTTCTGTTTTTCTGAGTCGCTTTGGTTCATTTGTGTAACTCTTTACATGAGGCAAACTGCAAAATACTGAGCTCATATTCACAGGCGTCAAAGAGAACAGTAATTCTGATGTTTTTAATGAAAAGCATCTGATCCATGTCTGATTTTTCCAGTGGTTTGTGAGCTCATATAAAATCTATATATTGTGTTGAATGAATGAAGGTTTTGTCCAATATCACAACAACAACTGCCTCAAAGGGCTTTACAAAGACAAACAGCAGTAAACAAACAAAATGAACAAGACAACGTCCCTCTGTCCATATGTCCACATTCACTGAAGAAATGAGCCAAAGAAGAAGAGAAAAACTGTAAAGGTTTAGAGAAAGGACCAGAGAAAGTTTGACTATAACGGTAACTTTGACTGAAGGAGAAAACGTCATCCACATGAATCACGACAGCTCCCTCAGCTTCAGCCGTTACCTGAAATACCACAGGTGACTCAGAGTCGTCAGAGACCTGCCTCAGGACGTGTCACTGAGGGGTCTTTATCTCAGTTATTTTTACGATCCAGGACCAGTTTATTCTCCTCATTGTCACCAGTCTAATCTCAAATGACTGTGACACTAAAGCTCTGAGGAAAACTCTGCTCTCGCCAAAAAATCCACGTTCACCGCCACATTCTGAAGGGTACAGGCACAACTAATACAGCGCCACCCAGTGGTCAGGGCACCACAGTAAAAGGACTCCAAC
>CM072158.1:1102869-1186314 GCA_036850595.1 Rhyacichthys aspro | reverse complement strand
GTTTTGTAAATGAGTTTAAACCGGTTTGTGTTTTACTTGATCTCAGTCCATATAAAACTTCCACTGTAGGGTTTCATCTTTTAAAAAATACCAAACAGATGAAATGTAAGACGTGATAATCATCTTCAAGGCTTTAACTGAACGTTTCTGAGCTGCCTTATCCCTGTTGCTCATAGTTTGTGTTAAAAATCCTGATTGTAGAAGCTGTTTATTTAAATATTCAGTCGTTCTGGTTCTGACCCGACCTTGTGTTCCAGGTGGCGGTCCCGGCGGCCCCCAGACCGGTCTCCATGAGGAGCAGTGGAAGATGCCGACTCTGGCCGCTCTGCTGCTGTGGATTCACTCTGTCGTCCTGCTGCTGACCATGGCCCCTCGCTCCTTCAGCCAGAACTCCCCCACCCTGCGCATGGGTGAGTCTCAGCCAATCACAGGCTCCCGTTCACTAAACCCCGCCCTCTACATGAGTCTCAGCCAATCACAGGCTCCCGTTCACTAAACCCCACCTTCTAAATGAGTCTCAGCCAATCACAGGCCCCCGTTCACTAAACCCTGCCCTCTGCACGTGTCTCAGCCAATCACAGGCCCCCGTTCACTAAACCCCGCCCTCTGAATCAGTCTCAGCCAATCACAGGCCCCCGTTCACTAAACCCCGCCCTCGGTACGAGTCTCAGCCAATCACAGGCTCCCGTTCACTAAACCCCGCCCTCTGTATGAGTCTCAGCCAATCGCAGGCTCCCGTTCACTAAACCCCGCCCTCTGTATGAGTCTCAGCCAATCGCAGGCTCCTGTTCACTAAACCCCGCCCTCTGAATCAGTCTCAGCCAATCACAGGCCCCTGTTCACTAAACCCCGCCCTCGGTACGAGTCTCAGCCAATCACAGGCCCCTGTTCACTTAGCCCCGCCCTCTGCACGAGTCTCAGCCAATCACAGGCTGGTTTTCACTAAACCCCGCCCTCTGAATCAGTCTCAGCCAAACACAGGCCCCCGTTCACTAAACCCCGCCCTCTGCACGAGTCTCAGCCAATCACAGGCCCCCGTTCACTTAGCCCCGCCCTCTGCACGAGTCTCAGCCAATCAGAGGCTCCCGTTCACTAAACCCCGCCCTCTGAATCAGTCTCAGCCAATCAGAGGCTCCCGTTCACTAAACCCCGCCCTTTATACAAATACAAATACATTTTTTCCACTTAGTGACCAGTGCATTGACTCCACAAAAGTAGATAATATATTTGGTTAAATTATGTTCTTCAATATTATCAAGTATAACCACTAATTCTAAACATAAAGACTGCCTTATCAAGCCAAAAAAAGCCAGAATTGTCCACAGACAGTGTCTTGCAGCTAATTGTTTGGTTTAAATCAGCTAAAATGTACCATTATGTGCTATGTTCATTGGATTAAAAAGCCACAAACCACAAAAAATGAAAGTTTCAGAAATAAAAAGACACCTTAGTCCTTGTAAGATCTGGTTGATTGCAGACGGTTGCTGACACGACTCTTCCAGCTGCAAACTGGGCCGTATATTCCACTTTTATCACAGGTTTTATAACAGCGACGTTTTTATGTGTAAAACCCTCTGAACGGCCACAAAACGTTACTGCAGCCAGAGATAAAGTTTATGGGCTGGACGTCAGTGTGAAGCACGACGAGACAGAAACTCCATGAACGGGTTTAAAGAACAGCAGCGTGTGGGTTTGTTCTCCTGGTGGTGGGTAATGGTACTGCAGCAGGAGCCAGGACTATTTTACCAAGACAATGACAAATATAAACCACAAATAAAAACCACAAATAAATAAAGTTAGAAAGTTGAAAATGAGCCCCAAGAACTCAAAGATTTTTATTTTAAAAATGTCTAAATGCAGAGTTATGGAACGTATAAGATTTATTCTGAATGAGATTACCACTTTTTAATAAGATCTGGTCCATTTATCTCTATTTCTTTTTATTTATGTAAAAAAAAACAAAAAAACTCAAGATAAAATATATAAAAAGTTTAATTTGAAGTGAGAATAAAACATATAAACTTGTGTAAATTGATAAAACTATAACAGTCCCAGCTTTTAAAACCAGTCCACTTCCTGCTCCTTCAGAATAAGAGCTGTGTGTTTGTTTCAGTAAACATTAGACAAACACAGCTGTGGGTTATCTCCTCCTCCAGTGTCTCCTCTCGTCTCTGTTCTGTCTCTGTCTCTGTCTCGTCTCTGTCTCTATCTCTATCTCTGTCTCGTCTCTATCTCTGTCTCTATCCCTGTCTCTCTTCTGTCTCTGTTCTGTCTCTATCTCTGTCTCTGTTCTGTCTCTGTTTTCTGTTCTGTCTCTGTCTCTCTTCTGTCTCTGTTCTGTCTCTGTCTCTATCTCTATCTCTATCTCTGTCTCTGTTCTGTCTCTGTCTCTCCTCTGTCTCGTCTATGTCTCTGTCTTGTCTCTGTGTCTATCTCTGTCTCTATCTCTGTCTCTCTTCTGTCTCGTCTTTGTCTCTGTTCTGTCTCTGTCTCTGTTCTGTCTCTATCTCTGTCTCTGTTCTGTCTCTGTTCTGTCTCTGTCTCTATCTCTATCTCTGTCTCTGTCTCTCTTCTGTCTCTGTCTTGTCTCTGTCTCTATCTCTGTTCTGTCTCTGTTTCGTCTCTGTTCTGTTTCTGTTTCTGTCTCTGTCTCTATTCTGTCTCTATCTCTGTTTCTGTTCTGTCTCTGTTTCTGTTCTGTCTCTGTTCTGTCTCTGTTTCTGTTCTGTCTCTGTTTCTGCTCTGTCTCTGTTTCGTCTCTGTTTCTGTTTCTGTCTCTGTCTCTGTCTTGTCTCTGTCTCTGTTTCGTCTCTGTTTCGTCTCTGTTCTGTTTCTGTTATGTCTCTGTTTCTGTTATGTCTCTGTCTCTGTCTCTGTTCTGTCTCTGTCTCTGTCTCTGTCTCTATCTCTGTCTCTGTGTCTGTCTCTGTCTCTGTTCTGTCTCTGTTTCTGTTCTGTCTCTGTTTTTGTCTCTATCTCTGTCTCTGTCTCTGTTTCGTCTCTGTTTCTGTTTCTGTTTGTCTCTGTCTTGCTTCTGTCCCTCGAGGCGTCTCTCTGTGTCTGCTCCGTTTCTTCTTCCTTCTCCGATCTGCACCAATTTGGATTATTTGTTCGAGTAAATAAACTCAGAGTGAATCAGACTCGAGAGCGTGACTCACATCGAGAAACAAGACTCACTTTGTTCCTCGTTCCACCTTTTTTTTTTCCTTTTCTCCAGAGACTCAGATAAACTCCAATAAAAGCAGAGATTTAACACAGAAGGTGAAACTGAGCTGTCTTCTCGGTCACAAATACACTTTAATAGACAGTTCTGGTCGTGTTTTAGGTTTGAAGACTTATCTTTATTAATGTAAACAACATGGAGCTGCTCTGATTGGATAAAACTACAGTTAGTCACAGACGATGAATCCAATCACCTCCAGTTACTTATTTAAATTTGCAGAACATGATTTAGTTTTTTTGTCCCGGTCTCAGACTCTCCTCCAACAGCAGCACTAACCTTTACTGATTCTTTTATTTAAAAAAAGTGAAACCAGACCAATTTTTCACCACAAAATATAAATATGTTACATTAAATTAAAGTTTAGATCTGACCTGAAACTTTTATCTTTGGAGTTTACCGTTGTAGACTGTAGTGATCCTCTATTTTTATCTTTTTTGAGCTGTTTCTCTGTAAAATAAGACATATTTCCAACAGAATAATCCATTTCCTTGGTTTATTTCCTTGTTCCTTCGTTGTTGACATCAGTGTCGACCAATGGGAGCGCTCCTTTTTACCTGAAGTGAGCTGTGATTGGACAAAATCCTGCTGTGGACTGATCATTCTCATCTATTAAAATCCTTCATTATAAAGACTAGATCACGTCTTAAGGTCTCATTTTTTCACAGATGAGTCAACAATAAACTTCAGGTGTGAATTATTCCAAAAATGTTAGAGCCTAGGTCCATAAACTCAACAAAGATTAGGTCACACTTAATTAACCCAGTCATTTTAGCTCCAGACGATTACTTTACTTCCATTTTTGTTTTCTCTCCCGCCGTCGACTCAGATGTACGTCTTGTTCACTCAATCGAGATATGAATAAATCCAGTCGAACCAAAGTCACGCGGATCCTTCTCGGGTCGATTCATTAATATTACAGCGAGGCTTTTGAACTATTCAGCGGTGTCTGTGTCCTTCAGCCGCTGCGTGAATAATCTCCCATATCACTCACACTGAGCTCGCATTAAAACAACAGTCTGTAAAATCAGGGTGTTTTGCAGCAACAAAATATAAATATAAATATAAAGTCTTGTTTGTTCAAATATTACAAGTCCATTAGAGGCATTAGAGAAACAGAGACGGCGCTGAGATAAACAAACCCAGCAGCTCCAGGCTTTGTTTAAAGGATCCGAGAACATTTAGAGGAAGTTTTTCCACTAATGACTGGAGCTGGAGGGGACTTCTGATGAGTTTTATGAGTCGCGAGGGTAAAATATGAATGTGAGGCGTGTTTGGAGAAACTGTGGGTTGTGTCAGTGCAGAGTAGTTTATGAAAGGATTTAAGAAGCAGAACAGTGGGATATTCTACATTCTACATGATTAATTTATGAAGTGCGTGTGTGTGAAGTTTGAAGACTCTCTACTGTTTATTGTAAGGGATTGTAACAGATGAGAACCTCTATTCAGGAACAGAAAACCTTAAACAATCACATGCTCCAAAAAGGAGCGCTCCCATTGGTCGACACTTGTCACATGACGTTCCAGGAAGTTTAATAGATGCAGATAAAGTGTATTTTCAGCTGAATATGTCATCAACAAATCATCAAAGCATCAACAGAGAAAAGGGAGGCAACGTAAAACACAGATAAATACTGTCAATTCAATCACGTAATGTTTAACGAGGAGGAGATAATTGTCGTCCTGACGCTGAAGTCACATCAATTTTTATTATTTTATTTTGTATTTTATGATTTAATTCCAGATCTGTTCTATTTCTTACCATGTTATTTCTAAAACTCCTGCACAGATCTCACAAACGTACGAATAAACAACATCCTCAGGCAATATGTAGATGAACACAGGCTCAGACGTGTATGCATTCACATTTACATTTACATTCACATTTAAATGCACATATGTTTGTAGGTGTTGAGTATGAGGAATGTAATAAATAACAGTTGTCTATATGTAAATCATACGTGAACATAAGTGTTTTTCTCATCCATTTTGTTCACATGTCGGTGTTTGTTCAAGAAAAGGTTCTAAAGATGTAGATTTGAAGGTGTAGATGTTTAATTTCTCTAATATCCAAAGAACTTTGTTGCTTTGGTTGGAGTTTTATATTCAATTCAATTCAACACAGAAACTCTTTGATTTTTCTTTCAGTTCACTTTTGTAAATGAAAGAAAGACTCATAGATAGAGCATAGATTTATGGAGTTTTTGGCGACATCTTGTGGTGAAAATGCAAATCACAATTCCACAACTCTCAACATATTGCAGTTTCCCCTCTTTTTTGTCCAGGAAATCCACATTTAAAAACTATTTGTGACACAGTTTCTCGGTTTGTTTGTGTTTCTCACTGCTTCCTTCCTTTTGCCGTTTCATTTTGTTCATTTTTATCATAGATTTTAATTTTTATTCTCAGTTTAGTGTCATTCCTGACCATTGCTCATTTCCAAAATCTGATATTTTTCATTAAATACCCATTCACTTTCATTATTTTACTTATTTACTTTTTTTTTTTTTTGTGTGAGTTAAATTTCCATTAACGTAGTAACTATATGTTTTCTCCTTTTTCCAACTGTTCCTACAACATTTCACACAAAATACTTACTACTACTTATTTTTTTTCACCTACAGCACAGGTGTCAAACATGCGGCCCATGGGCCAAAACCGGCCCCCCAGAGGCTACAGTCCGGCCCATGGAATACATCTGTAAAGTGAGAAAACGACACAGAATGAAAGTAACTGCTATTCCTTAGTTGTCCACTTGGGGGACTGAACAGAAGAGAGCAATGATGCAATTATTCTTTTGCTCAAAATACCCCCATGGCCCCTCTTTACCCAAAATAGCATTAGCATCAAAGCCATATTGTGAGGACATTAGTTTTTTTTGTTGCGACTGATGAGACGCTGACATCATAATTGTACGGCTTTGCGCTAAAACAAAGGGAAAGAATTGGAGTTGTGGTTATTTCTAGGTTATTATGCTGTTATTTGAATGATCCGACCCTCTTCAGATCAAATCGGACGGGCCCCTGAACTAAAATGAGTTTGAAATATCTGTCAGTAGCTCATTAGTGACTGAGTTTTGTCGTTTGTCTTTTCATCCTCAAACTGAGCTGTTTGTATTATTTCCAAAAGCTGTTCATAAAAGACAAAAGCTGCGTCTGAAATCACAAAATCATCTCCACACGACTCACACAAACCACAGCTGTCCTCTTTTTAACACAATCCCCTCACGTTTCCCAAAAGGAGAAGGTTTTAATTATTCAGGAAACAGACGGAGACTCGGTTTGGGCTCGTTACCGAGTCTCAGCGGCTCGTTTGCTTTGATTGTTGTCGGTGTTTGTGGAGTCTTTTGTTCCGCTGCGACCACTCAAACCCAGCACAAAAACCAACACGTTCAGATTTCAGGCCCAGATTCACAAAAACAGAGACAAAAGGCTGCAGTTCTGAGGCAAACACACACATTTAAAACAGAGAACCATGCAATCTGAACAGTTTAAAGATCTTAAAAGGCATTAATGTGATCCTACAGTTATGTAATTATATTAACCCTCCTGGTCTCTGGACATTTTTGGTGTTTTTTTTAATTTTTTTAATTATTTTTATTTTTGCATAACTTAGGCTGTGTTGTCTATTTTGGGGTGAATTTAATTTTTTCTTTTAAACTAAATAGTTCCACCTGTGTCTCTTCAACATGTTTTGTACCATTGATACCATCCTATTTGTTTTGAATATACTTCCATTGCAATGTGATTTCTTTGTTTTTTCCTGGGGTTGAAATCCCTTCATGTTTCCATGGCAACCATTATTATTATTATTTATTCTATCCTATTGGGACTCACGCATAAAAATAAAAAACTGATCAGAATCCATGTTGCTGCCAGTTCTTGACACTCCCAGACTTGAATAGTAATCATTTGACATAATATTTCTAGGGCAATCTTTAAAAGAACATTTTTTGTGTCAAAGGGACTCAGGAACAACACAAAAAAAATAAAGATCCGAATCAGTTTTGTCATGTTTACACTCCTCTCTCAGATAAGACTGTATCTGGATGTTTATCTAACACTGAGAATAAATGAGCTTTAATACAACCATTCACTCTTACCTTCATTCTCTATGGAACATTTAGATTCACCTGTTGTCTTTAGACGCTGGAAACTGAGACGAACATGACAACTGAGACTCCAAGTCAAATCCAAATGACCCACTCGTTTTAAAAGCCTCAGGGTCAGGCCGCACAAAACTGGTCACTGACTGGAAATGCAAATGGTAAAACACTTGTATATTTAGCCCACTTTAATAGATATCTTTTGGTTTATATTAGTTTAAACTTTCATCGTAAGCCTCCACAGTTTAACCAGCCTTACACCAGATCTGAGCCGAATCTCCGTCTGTCCTCTCTAAACCCAGCTCCGTCTGTCCTCCCTGAACCCAGCTCCGTCTGTCCTCTTTAAACCCAGCTCCGTCTGTCCTCCCTGAACCCAGCTCCGTCTGTCCTCCCTGAACCCAGCTCCGTCTGTCCTCTTTAAACCCAGCTCCATCTGTCCTCTCTAAACCCAGCTCCGTCTGTCCTCCCTGAACCCAGCTCCGTCTGTTCTCTTTAAACCCAGCTCCGTCTGTCCTCTTTAAACCCAGCTCCGTCTGTCCTCTTTAAACCCAGCTCGGTCTGTCCTCTCTAAACCCAGCTCCGTCTGTCCTCTCTAAACCCAGCTCCGTCTGTCCTCCCTGAACCCAGCTCCGTCTGTCCTCTTTAAACCCAGCTCGGTCTGTCCTCTCTAAACCCAGCTCCGTCTGTCCTCTTTAAACCCAGCTCGGTCTGTCCTCTCTAAACCCAGCTCCGTCTGTCCTCTCTAAACCCAGCTTCGTCTGTTCTCTCTAAACCCAGCTCGGTCTTTTCTCTTTAAACCCAGCTCCGTCTGTTCTCTTTTAACCCAGCTCCGTCTTTTCTCTTTAAACCCAGCTCGGTCTGTTCTCTCTAAACCCAGCTCCGTCTGTCCTCCCTGAACCCAGCTCCGTCTGTTCTCTTTAAACCCAGCTCCGTCTGTTCTCTCTAAACCCAGCTCCGTCTGTCCTCTTTAAACCCAGCTCCGTCTGTTCTCTTTAAACCCAGCTCCGTCTGTCCTCTTTAAACCCAGCTCCGTCTGTTCTCTTTAAACCCAGCTCCGTCTGTTCTCTTTAAACCCAGCTCCGTCTGTCCTCCCTGAACCCAGCTCCGTCTGTCCTCTTTAAACCCAGCTCCGTCTGTTCTCTTTAAACCCAGCTCCGTCTGTTCTCTTTAAACCCAGCTCCGTCTGTTCTCTTTAAACCCAGCTCCGTCTGTCCTCCCTGAACCCAGCTCCGTCTGTCCTCTTTAAACCCAGCTCCGTCTGTTCTCTTTAAACCCAGCTCCGTCTGTTCTCTTTAAACCCAGCTCCGTCTGTTCTCTTTAAACCCAGCTCCGTCTGTCCTCTCTAAACCCAGCTCCGTCTGTCCTCCCTGAACCCAGCTCCGTCTGCAGACTCTCGGCAGGTGCACCGTCCACGTCCTGGTCTCAGTCAGAGTTATTTCTGTGGCGTCATCCGTCTCCGGTCGAAGCCACGCTGCCCCACTTCCACCTGCTCTGCATTCACAACACCACCGCGCTGCCTTTGAACATATGGAAATGCATTCTCCGGCTCTGGATATTTATTTTACTTACAGCCTCCACACACAGCTGCGGCGTGTAATCTGACAAAGTGAGAGGGATTTAGATCCAGCAGCTGTAGCAGAAAACAAAGATGCACTGCACAATAATGATCTTTAGTGTCTCATCTTCCAAACCAGCCTTTTGTTTTTGTGACGTCTGAGTAAAGGTCTGCAAAAAACACAGATTAAACCAGGAATAAAAGCAGGAACGAACAGGGCTGGGCTATAAATCGAATTAATCCGAGTTTTTAATTTTGGATGATGTCAAAAATAGTCATATTGCTGAGTCAATTTTAACAGAAAAACTGTAGCTAATGCTGCTGTTAGCTCCAGAGCAGCGCCAATAAAATCTGACGATAAAAACACTAATAATCACAGAGAAAGCAGCATATTTACCTTGAGATGCTGTGGTTTAGAGAAGTGCCAGGAAACTGATCAGAAACAGAGTACTTTATTGATTTATGCAAAATAACCACGAGATCAGAGGATTTAACGTCTTTTAACAAGACTTCGTGCAGCAGACATTGGACAGAGATGGATCAAACTAAAAAGGATCCAACCTAAACTGCTTTATTTTCTGATGCACACTCCTGCTGCTTTCAGTTGTTGTTTTGTGTTGGCCAAAATAAATAAACAAATAAATAAACAAAACAACTGAATTATCTTTTTAGGTCAGTAGCAAGACAAAAAAACGATCAAAAATTAATTAAAAAGGAAAAATTGGAGACATTTTAGCCGTGTTGCTCATCTCTTCTAGGATTAAAGTACTTGCCACGTTTGGTGCAGTTCTGTTGCTCTGTTAAAAACAAAAACCAAAGGGTCACAGATGAAGCTGATGACAGTGTTCCTCTCCTTCTGTTTCGTTCTTTTAACGTGATATTGAACCTGGATGAGTCCAAAGACAGTCTCAACGGTCCATTTGTCTCGGTCCAGTCTTAAACTCTGTTCCTTTACCAACATCTGTGAGGTTTAGACCACGACACCTGCCTCCTTTCTGATTGTGTCGATCATATCTGATTAAAAACAGAGGTGTGCCGTTGTACTCCATTATAACGGCTCTGATTCCCTTTAGTTCTTAAGCTAGCATCATTACACTGGCAGCAGGTGACACTGTAATGATGTTCTTTTGTATTCTGCTCCACGATCGAACATCACATACAAAGTGCCTTTCTCTGTGATAAACTGGTGACGTTTGTGTAAATGGGTTTATATTCTGTCTGTGAATGTAATTAGACTTGCTGAACCTTTAAATCTGACTGAAAGAAAAGGGCAAAGTGAATTTATTGTAAATGACTCAAAACACTTAAAGCTCCACTCCCTGATTTCTTTTTTGTCCCCGTCTCAGACCCCACTCCTTGTTCCCTGTTATTAAAAAATAAAACCAGACCAGTTTTTCCTCCAAAATACTAATCCATTTGACCAAACTGAAGTTTAGAGTTTAGCGTTAGCTTAGCTGTGACTTCAGCGTCAGGACGACAATTATCTCCTCCTCGTTAAACATTACGTGATTGAATTGACAGTATTTATCTGTGTTTTACTTTGCTTCTTTGTTTTTTTGAGCTGTTTCTCTGTTAAAAGACATATTCAGCTGAAAATACACTTTATCTGCAGCTATTAAACTTCCTGGAACGTCATGTGACAAGTGTCGACCAATGGGAGCGCTCCTTGGTTCTTGGTGGGTTTGGTTTTATGTAACCGTCTGTTGTTCTTCGTCACAGCGGCCATCTTGGACGACCAGTCATCGTGCGGCCGCGGCGAGCGCCTGGCGTTGGCTCTGGCGAGGGAGAATATAAACGGAGAGCTGCAGGGGTCGCCCCGGGGCAGAGTGGAGGTGGACGTCTACGAACTGCAGAGGGACTCCCAGTACGAGACCACCGAGACCAGTACGTCCCAGAAACACTCACACAGCTGCACTGTTTTTACAAACCTGACTTTTTTCATTTATTTCCACTGTTATAAAAGCCACTTTATTTGGTGTCCTCATAATAGATCCACTTTGAGTTTACTGTAAAATCAGGGATTTAAAAAATTGTAGGAAAAAGTGGGTAAACTGAGCTATTTTTTACTCAGATGACTTTGTGCCAAACCAGAAACAGATGTACGATAAAAAAAATATCCTTCTTTCTAAAATGATTATAATTCATCTTAGTAAAATCTTAGTTAAAAATCCTAAATATCACTGTTATTTATAAATAGATATTTAAACAATTTAAAGGAAAATTGAAGAACTTACTTTTGACCCGTGGCCCACATTGTGTTTCAGTATTTATTTACCAAGAAAAATAAGTTTCCCTGATGTAGAGCCCTAAGAATTATAAATGATTTTTCGGGAAAATATGTAAATAAACAATTAAAACCATGAAAATCATCATCTCTGCAGACCCAGAATTAAGTCCATTACACATTATATATATATATATATATATATATATATATATATATATATATATATACATTAGATCTTGAATATCTAAAAAATAAAAAGTCCACAGTATTATTTCCAACAAATCAAAACAAAGTCAAATGGTTTAGTAAGTCTTATTTTAGTGTTTATAACCAGTTTCTCTGTGTTTTTTTCAGTGTGCCAGATTTTGCCGAAGGGCGTGGTCGCTGTGATTGGCCCCGCCTCTAGCCCCGCCTCCGGATCCACCATCAGTCACATCTGTGGAGAGAAAGAGGTCGGTCTCATAAAAATAAACTCATAAGTCCCGAAGCAGGGCTCACACAGCTCTATATTCAAAGTTCCAACGCTGTGTTGAGTCTTTCACAATTAACGTCAAACAGGATCTCGTCTTGATCCTTATTTTCTTGTATTTATTTAATTATATTTTTGCATATATTTGGCTGTGTTGGTGCAAATGGCATAACATTTATCCAGGTTGTGTATTTTGGGGTGAATTTTCATTTTTTATTATTTTACTTCAAGCCTTTCTTTTGCCTTTAAAAGAAAATAGTGCCACCTGTGTTTATTTATTTATTTATTTATTTTTAGTCATTCCATGGTGTTGAAATCCCTTATTGTTTCCATGGCAACCATTAAAACCCAGGAGCAATTTATTTTCAAAGGACTTTGCACAAAAAAAAAATAGATATAAAATGAAATCAATGTTTTTTGACATTCTCAGACTCCGATAATACACGCCCAAAAATTCAAATTTGAAAATATGGAATGGAATAAAATAAACTTCTTTTTTTTTGCCTCAAGTGTAGCACAAAATGAAGGGACCACCAAGGTTTAATTGGTTTTTACTCTGGATTTTCAATAAAGTCTCACCAAGTTCTGAGTTTTATCCACATCCAACTTCAGGAGTTGGACTATTTGTATTTTGGATCAACTTCAGACTGGTCTTGTGTGTAAATGATGAGTGTAACTTTTCTCTTACCCTTCACTGAGTATTATTAGGTCATTACTATTAATCTAAGGTGTAAATAGAGTGCACTGTTGTGTATGTGAGGCTCTAATGTTTCCACTGTGCTGATCTGTGAGTCTTTTTCGGTTTAGATGACATTTAAAAACAAACACACATGCAGTCTGTGCATTTTCTGAGCTGTAAACGGAGTAAACATCAGGACATCAATCATCTCGCTCTTTCACTCACAGCTCCATCATAAAACTGTCTCATATTTGATAAATGTCTGTCTTCGGAAGCAGTTCTACAGAAAAATGATCCTGCTGCTCTGAACAGAAGTCGGATTTATTTTACTTTGTCTAGTTCTGGTTTGATGAGTATCTTTCTGTTGGAGAACGAAGAAATCAGGACCAAACCAGGACCAAATCAATCAGGACTTAACCTAAGATCTAACCAAGACTGAACCAGGAGTCAGGACTAAATCAGGACTTGGCTAAGACTAAACCCTGCTAAACCAGAACTGATACATGTACAAAACAAAACCTAAACCTTCACCAAATCTTAATGAATCATAATCCTAATAAAAATAATAAACGATGACTGAACCAAGTCCAAATCAAGACTAGACTTGAACAAAAGTCACATGTGCAGGAGTAAACAGGACTAAACCCTGATTTGAACCTTCACAAAACCTGGACATAACTTCAGCAAAATCAGGACTAAACCAAAACTTATTTCAGGACCAAGGCTGGATAAACAATGGCTAAAGCTAAGAATAAACCCAAGACTAAACCAGAGCTAAACTAAAGAGACTAGACTTCATAAGAAAAAGTATTATATCTACAGTCTCTTTTTCCTTACGTACCAAACTCAGACCAGATAACTCTCTCCTGATCCAGAGCCGGGCGTCACTGTGAAGCTTTTGAGCCGTTCTCTTTGAAACAGCACAAAGCCAGCATTATCAGAGTTCTCAGATCAGACCTGGACTCTGCCGCTGCTTCAGGCTGTGATAGTTTCTGATGTGTTTGTCCTCTGTTCGGATCAGATCCCTCACGTAAAGATCGGCCCAGAGGAGACGCCGAAGCTGCCGTACCTTCGCTTCGCTTCGGTCACGCTTTACCCGAGCAACGAAGACCTGAGTCTGGCCATCGCCTCCATCCTCAGCTCCTTCGGCTTCCCCACCACCAGCCTCATCTGCGCCAAGGCCGAGTGTGAGTACAACCAGGACTAAACCAGGACTAAACCAGGACTAAACCAGGACTAAACTAGCCTTACAAGACACTCCACTCTCCTCCAAAATCAGTCTAGAGACCTCTCCTGCTTCTCTTTTATTAAAAAATAAAACCAGACCAGTTTTTCCTCCAAAATACTAATCCATTTGACCAAACTGAAGTTTAGAGTTTAGCGTTAGCTTAGCTGTGACTTCAGCGTCAGGACGACAATTATCTCCTCCTCGTTAAACATGACGTGATTGAATTGACAGTATTTATCTGTGTTTTATGATCGTTTAGTGGACAAAAACTATTTTTCAGTTTGAGAAATTGGTTTCCTTTTTGAAGCAACATTTAAAAATAATTGTCCCTCCCCTTTTATTTTTTATTTTTACTCCTACTCTTTTGAAAATTTGTGTCTAAAGTGAGGCCATAGCACTTCTGGTAAAACTGAACCCAAGACTTAATCAGGACTTAACCACAGCTAACCCAGCCCCTCTCCAAAATGGCGTCCTGATATGACATGATACTGACTGTGATGACTTCCTGTTTCCTGCTTCCTGTTTCCTGTCAGGTCTTCTGCGATTGGAGGAGCTGGTGCGGCGCTTCCTGATTTCCAGAGAGACGCTGTCAGTGAGAATGTTGGACGACAGCCTGGACCCGACGCCGCTGCTGAAGGAGATCAGAGACGACAAAGTGGCCACCATCATCATCGACGCCAACGCCTCCATCTCCTACCACATCCTGCGCAAGGTCAGAGGTCACTGCACCTGTAACACGACTCAGATCAGTCTGTAGGATATAGGGCTTTATATGGTTTCATTTACAAAATGTCCAGGATAAAACCAGGACTAAACCAGGACTAAACCTGGACTAAACTAGGACTAAATAAGGACTAAACCAGGACTAAACCAGGTCTAAACCAGGATAAAACCAGGACTAAACCAGGACTAAACTAGCGCTAAACCAGGGGTGAACCTGGACAAAACCTGGACTAAGCCTGATCTAAACCAGGACTAAACTAGTGCTAAACCAGGACTAAACCTGGACTAAACCAGGACTAAACCAGGACTAAACCAGGTCTAAACCAGGACTAAACCAGGACTAATGCAGGACTAAACCAGGACTAAACCAGGTCTAAACCAGGACTAAACCAGGACTAAACCAGGTCTAAACCAGGATCAAACCAGGTCTAAACCAGGACTAAACCAGGTCTAAACCAGGATAAAACCAGGACTAAACCAGGTTTAAACCAGGACTAAACCAGGACTAAACCAGGACTAAACCAGGTCTAAACCAGGATCAAACCAGGTCTAAACCAGGACTAAACCAGGTCTAAACCAGGACTAAACCAGGACAAAACCAGGATAAAACCAGGACTAAACCAGGACTAAACCAGGACTAAACCAGGACTAAACCAGGACTAAACCAGGACTAATGCAGGACTAAACCAGGTCTAAACCAGGACTAAACCAGGACTAAACCAGGTCTAAACCAGGATCAAACCAGGTCTAAACCAGGACTAAACCAGGTCTAAACCAGGACTAAACCAGGTCTAAACCAGGACTAAACCAGGACTAATGCAGGACTAAACCAGGTCTAAACCAGGACTAAACCAGGTCTAAACCAGGATCAAACCAGGTCTAAACCAGGACTAAACCAGGTCTAAACCAGGATAAAACCAGGACTAAACCAGGTTTAAACCAGGACTAAACCAGGACTAAACCAGGACTAAACCAGGTCTAAACCAGGATCAAACCAGGTCTAAACCAGGACTAAACCAGGTCTAAACCAGGACTAAACCAGGACTAAACCAGGACAAAACCAGGATAAAACCAGGACTAAACCAGGATAAAACCAGGACTAAACCTGGACTAAACCAGCATAAAACCAGGACTAGACCTGGACTAAACCAGGACTGAACCAGGACTAAATGAGACTATATCGAGGCTAAATTGTGACCATTCCAAAATTCTTTAACTTTGATTAAACCTTGACAAAGCTAGTCCAGATCCAGGCCAAAACCTCACGTCTAAGCCTTGACAAAACCCGGTCTACACTGAGACTAAAACAAGATTAAACACTCGACTAAAAACAGGTCAAATAAGAACTCATCCTGTAACTAAACTTTAGACCAGGACTAACCCTTTATTCCCAAACCAACTGATTATTGTTCTCTCTGAGCCACAGCTTTAGATTTGACTGTTTCTTTTGAGAGTGTAGCTGCTGTGAAGGAGGCTTTTATTGGACACAGTTGAATCTGTTGATGCAGTATTTACATCAATTTAGTCAACTTTATTTTCCATAAACAACCACCCATCATTAAATAATATATGTACAGCATGTCTTTGATCAACATTAAAAACACTGATCAGTCTCTGCTGCTGTCTCTGTGTTGAATGGGTTTGTATATGTTTTTTTTTATATATATTTATAGTCTCTGTCCTTGACCAACTCCTGACTCAGGTCTGTCCTTAGTCTGGCTCCTATGGCTCTGTCTGTGGTTTTATATGAAGATATAAAGGTTCTCTGTTCAAGCGTCAAGTGCGTTTAGTCCTTGGTCCGACTGAAACCCAGAAAGGGTCTTTACAATAAACACAAGAGACTAGCCAGGTCTAAAGCCTGAGATAAACAGAGATTAAAGCAGATTATCAACCACAAAAACCTGGGCTGTAACTAACTTGACACTAAACTGATTGGATGAATAACAACAGACCAGGCTTTAATCTAAACCTGCTCTATTTGACCTAAAACCATATTTGTAATCCATAAAAGTGTAGATACGGACTCATAAATCCATCTAAATGTCGTGTAAATCTCCAAACATGAAGAAGTCTGATGTGTGATTGACATTATCACAGGCAATAAATCCCAGAATAACCTCAGAATGATGTGTCCAGAGTTTTTATTCAACAGTTTGATCTCATTGAAAAACAGAACGAGTTCACTTTGAGTCTGTCTCTGTTTGATTCTTTCTCTTCTCTGTGTTGTGTCCTCAGGCGAACGAGCTGGGCATGACGTCAGCCTTTTACAAGTACATCCTCACCACAATGGTAAGAGCCCACTGTCCTGCTCCACTGTTTAATTCTGTTCTATTCAACTCTATTGTCCAACACCTTCTTTGCTCTTTTATCTTAAATGTGTTTGATACCTTCAGAAAACCAAACCAAACACTGATGTTAAACACACTGTAGCTGATATTTTTCCTTCTAATTTGGGAAAATGGTTTAAACCCAAATAGTTTATTGTAAAATCAATCATTTCTGAAAAAAACAGTCTTTATGCTCCATCTACTGTTTATTGTAAGGGATTGTAATAGATGAGAACCTCTATTCATGCTCCAAAAAGGAGCGCTCCCATTGGTCGACACACATAAAGTGTATTTTCAGCTGAATATGTCTTTTAACAGAGAAACAGCTGAAAAAAGAAAAGCATCAACAGAGAAAAGGGAGACAACGTAAAACACAGATAAATACTGTCAATTCAATCACGTAATGTTTAACGAGGAGGAGATAATTGTCGTCCTTTAATAAAAGAGAAGACAATCAGGAAGTTTAGCTTTAAATCCATCCTTAAACTCTTTCTTCGTTTAAGCATGAAATATTTTTTGGAGCATTTTTCTAAATTTCATTGTAGATAATGATGAAATGAATGGAGCATGATTCAAGTCTAGAGCCAAAGTCTGGTTCTGCTCTGTTCCAGAGACAAGACCATAAAGGGCTTTGAAAGTAAAGAGTAAAATGTTCAAATTAACTGCTAATGGGAAGCCAAAGTCCATTAAAACTGGA
This sequence comes from Rhyacichthys aspro, assembly GCA_036850595.1. Taxonomy (NCBI): domain Eukaryota; kingdom Metazoa; phylum Chordata; class Actinopteri; order Gobiiformes; family Rhyacichthyidae; genus Rhyacichthys; species Rhyacichthys aspro. The sequence continues at coordinate 1,169,084 of CM072158.1, read as the reverse complement.
GATAGGCTCCCTCTCGCCACTGCATTCTGTACAGTTTGACAGATGACTAATTTATGAATAACACCTAAAAGCTCATTGCAGTAGTCGGGTCTTGAGGAGATATAAGCGTGAAAAAATGTTTTATTGTGACTGAAACTGAACACAGGGCGTATCCTGACAGGACTGGTTTACCTGATGAACAAGACCTTGGACTGTCCCAGTTAAATCTGGACTGTCCCGGTTGAATCTGGACTGTCCCGGTTGAATCAGGACTGTCCCGGTTGAATCAGGACTGTCCCGGTTGAATCAGGACTGTCCCGGTTGAATCTGGACTGTTCCGGTTGAATCAGGACTGTCCCGGTTGAATCAGGACTGTCCCGGTTGAATCAGGACTGTCCCGGTTGAATCTGGACTGTCCCGGTTGAATCTGGACTGTCCCGGTTGAATCTGGACTGTCCCGGTTGAATCAGGACTGTCCCGGTTGAATCAGGGCTGTCCTGGTGGAATCAGGACTGTCCCGGTTGAATCTGGACTGTCCCGGTTGAATCAGGACTGTCCCGGTTGAATCAGGACTGTCCCGGTTGAATCAGGACTGTCCCGGTTGAATCTGGACGTATGGACAACCGACTCCATGTTGCTGAATAACTGACAGTGGACCAAGAGAACCTCCAAAAGCCTATTGTCACCTCTTCTTCTGTAAAACAGTATTTCTGGGTCATATTCGGCGCCCCCTGTTTTTCCCAGCGTCCTCTGCTCCATAAATCGTCTCGTAACTGTCTGCTCTCTCAGCTCTTCTTCTGCCCAGCGCCGTTTGTCATCATTATCATTTCTGGGTTCGCCGTCGTGCCCTTGTGCCGACAGACTGAGCCGATAATAACTCGTCTCCATCGCCGCCGTGTCTTTAAACGTCACCCGGACACGGATTTAACCGAGACGCTCACAAGGACGCGTCAGCACCGCTGTTGGGCTGAGATTTGCACCCCTCTGTATTTATCGCCTCCGGGGTCACGTCAGGTCACATACTTTATATTATATATTAGGGCTCATTTTGAGATTATTATTTACGACTGAAAAAGGAGCGATTACTTTTTTCAGCTTTTAATAAATCATTCCAGGTTAATGTAAAGTACAATGAGTTATAAATTATTATTTGTATTTAAAACATTATTGCATGTGAAAGTGTAATTAAGATGGAGCCAGTTAAGAAGATGTTTTGTTTAAACAAAGTGAACTGGCAGTGTTTCAGCCTGTTCTTTACAAATTCATATGTACATATGTATATAGTAAATACAAATTTATCTTTTGTTCTGTGTCTTAAAGCTCCAGTCCCTGATTGTCTTTTCTTGTCCCTGTCTCAGACTCTCCTCCAAAATCAGCCTAGGGACCTCTCCTGCTTCTCTTTTATTAAAAAATAAAACCAGACCAGTTTTTCCTCCAAAATACTAATCCATTTGACCAAACTGAAGTTTAGAGTTTAGCGTTAGCTTAGCTGTGACTTCAGCGTCAGGACGACAATTATCTCCTCCTCGTTAAACATTACGTGATTGAATTGACAGTATTTATCTGTGTTTTACGTTGCCTCCCTTTTCTCTGTTGATGCTTTTCTTTTTTCAGCTGTTTCTCTGTTAAAAGACATATTCAGCTGAAAATACACTTTATCTGCAGCTATTAAACTTCCTGGAACGTCATGTGACAAGTGTCGACCAATGGGAGCGCTCCTTGTAGTGGTGACGTTATAACCTTTCTTTGTGAGATAAAAACATGAAAGTTGGCATCTTTAAAGTCTAAGAATTCTAGAAACAGAACAGAAAAAGAATTACAGAAACATCCTGCAATGAAAAGACAAAATAAAAGGTGCTAAAGGTAACTTTGACTGTTAGACTGCATCATTCTCAGGTCGTACTTTGTTTAAATAATCATTATCACGTATAGGATCTGCGGTTTTGAGTGATGGGTTGCAAATCTCAGCACAACACCGGCTTAAAACACAACAAGGACAAAGCCTGGACGCAGACCAAATGTTAAAAGTGTGACCTCTCTGTAACTTTGTGTCGCTCACGCTTCGCTGGCGGCCGAGCGACGAGCAGCTTTCACACAAAGACCTCTCTCTGAACGGATCGACGCTCGCACTTTCACAGGACGCTGCGTTCAGGGACACTTCGGACGACCTTTAGACGAAGTGAGGAGATGTTGTTTGGTAAAAAGCCCAAAAATACACCTCTTTTTGTCTCTTGTGGTGTCGGTCTGATGGTTATTGGGGCTCTTTACTGAGACCGTTCACAGAAGAATAGTCACTGATCATTCTTTAAAAAAATATAAAAGAAAAACTGAATGAATACAGTTTTGTATCCGATCACGCTCTCAGTTCAGACAAAAAGATCACATCCAGTTGTGTTTGGTCTTCAATGAAAATCCAGAGACGGAGACATTAAGACCTTTCTACTTATGGACAACTTTCTTAGAGCTTTACCTTCTTTAAAATGGCTTTATCTTCTCTGTAAATATCTGCTCGAGTAACACCAGACATGTCCAAAGTCCGGCACAAACAACTTCCACATTCGGGAAAACATTAAAAGCCACTTCAAGTCACAGCTTAAAAACCAATGAGCAGAAGAATAAGGGGAAGAAATCGCTGCTAAATATCTGAAATGGCTCTTATTTTCTTAAGATTCCTTCAAAACCAACAAACATCTCTATTCCACATCTGTCAGAGGCAAGAAATCCAAATTAAAAACTTGAGAAATGCTTCAAGCTTTCGCCTCATCTTATATTTTCATTTACGACAACATATAAGAGCTAACTTTATCACTTTTACACCTCAAAGCAGCAAACAGTCCAGACTTTATACCAAATGTTATGTCTCTTGTTAAATAAAAGAGCATTTGTTTTTTAAAGAGAATCAAAATGAGACAATGACTAAAAATCAGCTGTGAAAGTGTTTGGCTTTTGTTTTTATTTTTATTTATTTATTGCAAAACCAAACTGAGTGAAGGCAGGAGGACTCAAAGGTGGAGCCGAATCAATAAAACAAATAAAACCGAACAGGGCCTGAGTAAATGACTAGTTTGATAACAACAAAAACATGTGACAGAGATGCCTATCGTCTACTTTTATTTGAAGTTTTTTGGCCCGTGTTTCGATTGGCTGCTGATTGTCAGGAGCAAACAACAACAACGCTAGGATTATTTTCTAATCAGTGTTTTATGTGACGGTCTCTAGGCTCTTTTCTGTCGCTCAGTTTCGTGAAAAGTCCCGACTTCACGACAAAATCTTTTTTATTTTTACGTTTTCTTTCTGGTTATTGTGAAAACTCAATGTTAAATGTTAAGTTAGGCTTTTGACAATCGATAAAAATTAAGCTGTATGTAAAAAAACACTGATAATTAGCATCACCACAGATTAATCTCACTATATTTTTTATTATTTAATACAGTTTTATTTAAATGGAAGTGCCTTCGTCCGTTTAGCTGAACGCAGAGTCAATAGAACGAGGTAATAATCTTTTATATTTGATTAATTTGATCAGTTGTTGCCCTCTAGACTGTGCTTTTTCAGAAATATGTTAAAAAGAAGAAAAAGGAACTTGGAAACAGCCTTAAGAGAACAGATAAAAATGGATGAGAGTTTAAATGGACACAAAACTATTAGAGATAAATAAGTGGGCGGGGCTTATGTCTCATACTGCAGCCAGTTCTGTCCATTTTTAATGCACATTGTGTCATAAATCTTTTGGTTTCATTTTTCTCTTTAAGATTTCATGTCCATTTGACTTTTTTTTTTTTTTTTTTTACCAAAGAAATGATCTTTTTGGCCGATTCTTTGTCCTTGAACGAGATTACTCAGATTACTCACTAAATTGGATTTGTCTGGGAGAACTAATCAAAGAATACATCTCACATAAAGGGATTTTCTTAATCAATAAAGGGCTGTAAATGTTAGTTATTAGCTCATTTTTGTAGTTTCATATTTCATACAAAAATCTAATTTTAAAAATGCTGCTGTGGGCAGTGTTGGGCCGACAGAGCGTTGTCATTATCGCTTGGCTGCATTTGATCCTGATAAATACGATCTGGCAGCAGCAGACGCCAGATAAATGTGGGTAGAGAGAGTCGCCAAAATCTGTAAAATTGAAGGGAAAATATTAATTTCAGTAGAAGGAAAAGGAAGTTGTTGAAGCTAATGGTCTCATGCCATAAGATGAGACAGTTAAAGGTGTTTCCAGACGAGACGAAACAGCCAGGGTTTGACCTAGAATCCTATAAACCAATGACAAATTCAACACTGGTGAGGTTTAATCCAACACCAGAGTGTTCTGAGACCAAGACCAAGACAAGACGAAACTGAGTCAAAACCAAAACCAGAGCATGATACATTAGAATAGACACCTTGGATTAAAAGGTTAGCGCTAACTTCAGGTTCAAGTGTGACTTTTCAGTTTCAGAAGCTGGTTCACTTTCAACTCTCAGATGTTCTTTTCTTGTCCCAGTCTCAGACTCTCCTCCAAAATCAGTCTAGAGACCTCTCCTGCTTCTCTTTTATTAAAAAATAAAACCAGACCAGTTTTTCCTCCAAAATACTAATCCATTTGACCAAACTGAAGTTTAGAGTTTAGCGTTAGCTTAGCTGTGACTTCAGCGTCAGGACGACAATTATCTCCTCCTCGTTAAACATTACGTGATTGAATTGACAGTATTTATCTGTGTTTTACGTTGCCTCCCTTTTCTCTGTTGATGCTTTTCTTTTTTCAGCTGTTTCTCTGTTAAAAGACATATTCAGCTGAAAATACACTTTATCTGCAGCTATTAAACTTCCTGGAACGTCATGTGACAAGTGTCGACCAATGGGAGCGCTCCTTTTTGGAGCATGTGATTGTCCAAGGTTTTCTGTTCCTGAATAGAGGTTCTCATCTATTACAATCCCTTACAATAAACAGTAGATGGATCAGAAAGACTGTTTTTTCACAAATTATTGATTTTACAATAAACTATTTGGGTGTAAACCATTTTCCTCAATTAGAAGAATAAATATTAGGAACAGTCTGTTTAAATGAACTGCTGTTGTGGTCACTTTAAACCAATCTTGTGAGAGATGAAAGATGCTGTGTCCTGTGTTAGTCCTAAAGAACCGAAGGAAGATTTAGTCTCGAGGCCGGAGCAGCGGGACTAAAATGGCGTCATATTTCTGTGGAGTTTGATACGTTTATCGATCGGAGCCAATGACTCACTGATTACTTCCACGAGTTCGACTGTAAACTCACAGCGGCTCGAGCAGACGTCCTTCAGCTCCACGGCATTTTAGATGCAGCTTATTTTCTCATTTTCAGAGAATTGTTTTGTGCCTTCTCTTTGGCATCATTAACATTTCAACAAAGTGAGCCGTTTAAATAGAACTTCTTAAGGTCTATTTTATAACTGTGGCCAAGGATTTTGTGTCACATCTGTCAATTCTGAACAGATTTTGGTATGAATTCAGTCACTTTTGATGCTGCCAAGTCATTTTATTTAGCCAAAAAAGTTAGATTTGAAGAAAATTTTTCGTTAAAGTGGCATTAATAAAAATGAGGGCAAGTTTAATAAACAGACTGTAGCTGATATTTTTTTCTTCTAATTGAGGAAAATGGTTTAAACCCAAATAGTTTATTGTAACAACAATCATTTGTGTAAAAACAGTCTTTCTGATCCATCTAGTGTTTATTGTAAGGGATTGTAATAGATGAGAACCTCTATTCAGGAACAGAAAACCTTGGACAATCACATGCTCCAAAAAGGAGCGCTCCCATTGGTCGACACTTGTCACATGACGTTCCAGGAAGTTTAATAGCTGCAGATAAAGTGTATTTTCAGCTGAATATGTCTTTTAACAGAGAAACAGCTGAAAAAAGAAAAGCATCAACAGAGAAAAGGGAGGCAACGTAAAACACAGATAAATACTGTCAATTCAATCACGTCACTGAAAAAGAGGGTTATTTTGGTGTAATTATGCGTTGTTAAAACATAGATTTGACCAAACACACTCTACACACATCACATTTAAAGCTTGGCCTTGGATTTGACTTTATATAACGCCTCAGCTCCATGTTCTCTTCTTAATAAACCCTTTAAAACCACTCCGTTAACGACTAAACCCTGTTGATTAGTGGATAATGTTTTGTTAATTAGGTCGGGGAATGTTAGCAGCAGGTGGTCCGTTGCTGGAATCTGCAGCCTGTGTTTATTTCGCCTGAATCTGAAGCATTTTTCCTTCTTCTTCTATATTTACCCCTTTTTGCAGCAGAAGCTAAATTTTTCACAGTAAGCATCTGTTTCCGAAGCAAACATGAACCTCGCGGGGGCCGCAGCCGTTTGAGCCGGGTTTGTTTTAAGCTCAGCGTGACACCGACGGTGCCTTCAAGGACTAGACCGAAGCGCTTTGAAATTCCCCAGCGTTTGATGTCCATCTTTTATTCCCCTTCGCTCTGAATTTGAAAATTGAAGTCGGCGTTGTGCAGCGAACAAAGAAAAGACCAATAAACCCCTGTGTTGCCTTCACTGCTCTTTCAACCTCCAGTGCTTTTTTTAAACAGAATCAGATGTAATTATGTGACGCTTCTGCAAATCACAACAAAACAGAAACAAATTAATGTTTTTCATGAATGCAGCATATGCTCATTTACAGCTGTTTAATGTAAAACGCTATTTTTTTAAATAAATGCAGTCCCTTAAAGTGCAGTATATGAACTGTTCCAGTAACGGTTAAACCACAGTCAAAAAACTCTCATATTTGTATAAAATAGATCTCGTTTACATTAATGACAGTGATTATGGTGAAAAAAGAAAGTTAATTTTCTCTGTCATTTCCAGAAACTAGATCCATCTTCTTAATGAGAGTTGAGCCCCATTTATGCTCCACAAGCAAAACAGGAAAAAGGCGAGCTTTTGTCTCTGTTTATTGTAATGATGTAATTAATACGCCCCAGATATAATAATAATAATAATAATAATAATAATAAGAAGAAGAAGAAGAAGAAGAAGAAGAAGAAGAAGAAGAAGAAGAATGAGAAATAAATGAGACAGAAAAGTGCTGCCAAAGAGCACACGTGTGATGTGTCCCACTCTCTGATCAGAAACATCTTCATTTATTAAAATCATTGACTTTCAAATCTAAGTTAAACTTTAAGATGAAAACTCACATGTTTTTTCCAATAGTCTCCATTGTTCTTGTGTCAGATATTGATATAATGAGTGTATACAATAATTCATCAGTTCAACATGTCCAGTTCATCTTTTCTGACTGGAATTAACTGATATAATATTATTCAATTGTATTTTTTAGTTTAATGTTGAAAATGTCTTGTATTGTGTAACTATTATCACTTTTTTTCATAAATCAGTGAATTCTGTGGCTCCATAATCTGGCCACTCCTTTTTAAGCGGCGTCTCTGAGCTACAAACATTTTGTTAAAAACAAATACTGTGTTCTTTCTGTTTGTCCAGTTCATAATGTCCTGTTTAATCCTGAGTCGAGCTTGTTGTGTCTCGTCTGCAGGACTTTCCTCTGCTGCGTCTGGACGACGTCGTGGACGACCAGTCCAACATCGTGGGCTTCTCGATGTTAAACACCTCTCATCCTTTTTACCTGGAGTTCATCCGGAGCCTGAACCTGTCCTGGAGAGAGGGGTGTCTCATCAGCCCCTATCCCGGACCCGCGGTACCACTCTCTCTGTTTTTAAATTAAGAGGATTTGTGTCTCTCTGATTTAACGCTTCATTTACAGATTCACAAAGAATTGAAGCCAAAATATATTACTTTTTCAAAATATTTATAATCTACATTCATCAAAATCACTTTACATTGATAATATTACACTTATTTGATTTCATTTTCACTTCAGTTTATTTTTGTCACTGAAAGATAATACAATACTTTGACTAAATTTGAAACATAGACAGAAAGGGTTGAGGCTGAAGTAAACATTTAAATTAAATACTATAATACTTTTTGGTATAACAAAACAAAACGACAAGAAAGAAACAAAAACAAAAACACAGAAGAGTAATAAATTCATAAAACAGAAGAAAAACAGTGACCTATTTATTTTGGAGAGGACACTTGTGTAAAAGCAGGAAACAGTTTCTTTTTTCTTGTCTTTTTAAAACTGAAGCGTGGGCCTTCAACACTGATAATATGATTAAACAGAATGAGTAAAGTGAATATAATATGCTGTTTTATTTATATACTTCAGACTGTGGCCTGTGCAGCTACTACTCTATATTAAAAACACCGTTGCCATGGTAACCCCTCTCCTCTTTGGTCCATTGATAACCTGCTGAAGGAAAGCCTGCACCAGAGTTTTATTTATTATCATTTCCAGCACAGACTGTAGAGTTTAGAATAAACGTGGTTGTCATGGTTCAAACTGGGATAAGAGTGTTTCTAATGACTTTTCAGTGAGACTCAAATTGTTGACGATCATAATGAATCAGGAGGATAAATACGAGTACTGACCTGCAGGTGGCGCTGCTCTGACTGTGGTAAACTCTGCTGTGGTCGTTGTTGTCTTGATTAAAGCCGTTCTGCTGCTGTTCGTTTCTGGAGACATGTATTAACTGTGACCTCCTCACACAGTGTTCTGGACCATGGCAAGATTTTAACTTTGAACCAGTTTAATTAATGTTTAACCTGAATTTTAACTGCACTGAGATTTAAACCTGGTTTAAATGAATGTCAGTTTAGTTGAACCTTTGTGGATTAAAATGAACTTTTTACCCTTCGCCCCAAAACGGTCCCTCCCAGAAAAGTGTCGTAAAAATGTAATGTTTTGGGGTTTTTTTCACTTTCCCTGCATCAGATCTTTTTTTTCTTTCAGAGATGACCATAAATATAAAATGTATTATTTTTTTTTTTTATATTCTGATGTTTTATGTTCTTTTTGTCCTAAGAACTGAAGGCGTAAAGTGGAATATTAGGTTATTAAGTTATTAAAGACTTGATTCTGAGGCGTTCTTTTTTTGGAGCAATGAGAGTTTATTAAAAAACACACCAAAACCATTTTTGTGGTGTTCAACTTTTTTATTGCCAAACATTTTGCAAGAGAACCAGGCCTCCACTGAAACTTTATGTAACAATGTGATTTTTTTCCTGTATTTTTCCCATTTTTTTGGAAGTAGAGGCTTAGATTTATTTGGTGTTAATGGCATTATAATATGTCAGGATTACATTACAATAATATGTGGTTATAATGGGAGTCAATGGGACCAAATCGGGCCTGAGGGTAAAGAGTGTAGACAAAATACATATGACCTTTTCTAAACACCTTGTAACAGAGAGGATCATGGGAAAAAAAACATTATTGGCCAAGTTTCATATAATTATCCTTTAAATTAACAATATGTTGAGAATCAAAAACACGACCTGACCCTGGATCAGAGGAAGAGGACGGATGGATCCTTTTAATCTCATCCTTTTTCATCAAAACCAGATTCTAAATTCTCATCAGGATTCATTTGGAGTCACATTTCCTGGACGACCTCTGCTCTCTCTGGTCACCAACAGGAGGCGCTGCAGAGCTCTAAAGACTGACGCTTTCATCCGAGAAATAGAATCAAACTTTAATCTACCCAACACTGACGTTCCAAACTGTTCTTATTTTAGTTTGATCTGCTCAATGACACCGTGTCTGCTCCAAAACCAGGATCTTCAGTGGCTGGCTTTAGATCCAGCCCTAAATGTTGACATCATCAGAGAACTCTCCTGAGAACGCTCACAGACAGTGTTCTTTATGTGTCATTACGAGATAAGCATCAAGCATCATTATTGTTGTGTTTTGGTAGATTATGCAGCATCATTTCTTGTGTGATGTAATTCCTTCTTTAATGTCAAGGCATTATGGTCCCAGCATGAGACGAGACGCCGCAGGAAACTGTAATTATGATAAAGAATAGACTCATTTTCTTTCATTATGTGAAATGATCCTGTTTTTTCCATTTCAAATCCCAAATAGAACTGTTTTATCTAAACTGAGGCGAGTTTTATGTGATGCTTCATTTCATGATTGGTCGTATTTCTATCTAGAGGTAGTTTATTCTGCGTTCGTCGATACTGCCTCCAGGAAATCTAACTCAAATCCACAAAGACAAGGCTAAATCTTTGTAGAGAATAGAAAAAACAGTGCATTATTTACCCTTTATCTGAAGCAGATTATATTCAGGAGCTGTTCTTCTGCTGAGTTTGCGTCTCATTTATTCAGATCTAAACTCCGTCACACATCCGTCTTGTTTATCAGCCGTCGACAGCAGCAGGCGCCTCGAGCCTCGTCTGTGTTTGTACGATCCGCTCACGCAGAAACCAGAGCGTCCGCTGCCCGAGCGTACCTGAACGCAGCGCTCAGACACTGACTGATGGTGGCTTCAGCGGCGTATCGTCGCTCTGCAAACGCCTGACGGAGCTGAACGCATTCGATCAAAGAAAACAGGCTTCGACAAAAGAATAGTTTCAGAATAACTTTGACAGCGAATGTTTGTTTAAAATATTTAGTTTTAGTCATAATTCAGTCTAAACCTTATTAGTTTTACTCTAGTTTTAGTCGATAACAAGAATTTAGTTGAAATGTTTGTGTCTGCATCACTCGACGCTCAAAAACCTGAGTCTGAGTGGATCTCTTCTCAACTCCTCTCCTTTTATTGGATTTCTGTTCATTTTTTATTCATTGACAAAAGTGTCAATACATTTATTCATTTAGAGTTTTCATTCTCATTACTTACTTTTATATTGTTTTCGGCCACAAAAATGAAAACTGTGATGAAAATGATTCATCAACTCTGGACAGATTGGGTTTTTAAAGGTTTTGGTTTTTTAAGTGAACAGTGTGTGTTGTGCTGCAGCTGTCGTCGGCGCTGATGTTCGACGCCGTGCACGTGGTGGTGAGCGCTGTCCGTGAGCTGAACCGAAGTCAGGAGATCGGAGTCAAGCCTCTGAGCTGTTCGTCTCCTCTGATCTGGCAACACGGGACCAGCCTCATGAACTACCTCCGAATGGTACGAACACACTTCATTCCTCCGTCTGCCTCGTGTAGCTCCAGCTTCTACACTCACTACTGACTCTGGTCTGGAAACAACTAATCCTCTCTGATCTAAACTGTTGATCTGTTTTCAAATAATATTGTTCCAGAGGCAGTTTATTCTGTGAATGTTGGTGCTGTCCAGTTACACTCAGAGGTAGTTTCATCTTTGTCCTTTTGTGACTTCTTCAAACTCAAATCAACAGGGACCAGACCTTTTTTTTGTCTGGAACAGAATTTGTAAAGTATTCCTATTCCTAGACGAGCGAGTTTACTCCAGGCTGGTCTGAAAACATTAATAAAACACTTTTTTAAACATGACAAATCAAGGCCTGTCTCTCAGTCTTTGTGGGCCTCTGTGAAGTGATTAGACTGAGATACGGCCTGTTTATCAGCCTCTTTTCACTGAAAACACGCTGTGAGCTCGCGGAGCGTGGCCATTCATCACCGAGAGCGCGCTGTGAGCACCAGCGTTTAGTCCGCCGTTAATTACAAGTGTTTCCACTTCCTCTGCACAAAACAAACATAAATCAGACTAAAGCAGCTGCTCGGCGGGGATTAGGTCTGGGTTTGGTGCAGTGACTTCTCCTCGTCACCTTGAGGTTGCTAAGCAACGCCACAGGCTCCTCAGTGATGTATGTGGCTTTAACCGCGGCTGCAGCCGATTCAACATGAAACATGGATTTTCCTCTGAGTTTGGGTTCAGTAAACGCAGCTGGAGATTTAGAACGGATCTGAGAACTGAGATCAAAACTTAACTGTTCCATAACAACAAGAGGTTTATGTGTTTGTCAGGACTCGTTATGTCTCACAGACATTACACAAACGAATCACTTCAAATCAGAATGTCTTTTGTGTATCGAGTATTTATTTTAGTGTTTGTACTTGTGTTGAACTTGAACACACAAAAAACCCCAAACAAAAGGACTTTATTCATTAAAAACTGCTGTTTAAAGGATTCAAAATTCAGAAAATGAATAAATATTTGTTGTTTATGCCGAGGGCCTCCTTTTTCTTTCTCTGAGGATGACACACTTTGTTGTTTTTGTGTTTTTGTGTTTTTGTTGGTGTCGTGGGGCGTTCAGGTGGAGTACGACGGTCTCACGGGTCACATCGAGTTCAACAGCAAAGGCCAGAGGACCAACTACACCCTGAAGATCCTGGAGAAGCACCCGGCGGGTCACAAAGAGGTCAGGGGTCACACAGGGGTCACAAAGAGGTCAGGGGTCACACAGGGGTCAGGTCAGAAAGAAACTTTGTTTATTGAAATGTTAAACGTCTCCCCCCAAAAATAAAAGTATTCAACTTAAACCTGTTCAAATCCAACTAAAACCTGTTCAAATCCAACTAAAACCTGTTCAAATCCAACTAAAACCTTTTCAGATTCATCTAAAATCAGTTTCCATAAAAAAAGGAAATTAATGTTAAATATTCAAATGAAGATGAAATGATTCAGAATTGAATCCATCTTCGGCCCCTGACAGGATTCTTCTGATCCATCGAGGTCTCACCGAAGCTCTGAACCAGAATAATATAATTGATGGATTTTTATTGAAATAGGTGCCAATATTCAGTGTCAGGGAACAGTAAGCACTTCTTTTATTGCTTTGTCGATGAAATCAATTCCAAATGATTCTGCCCTGAGCCGGTTAATGAGGTCATGAAAGGGTCAGAGTTCAGCTGAGGTCACCGCGGTCAAATGGGTTAAAGGTGCAGTGTGTGGTCTTTGGTGACATCTGGTGGAGGAAACAGGTCTGAGTCTGATTCTAATCCCAGACAGAACCAGACCAGACTGGACTAAACCAGACCAGACTGGACTAAACCAGACCATGTAATCCCAGACAAAACCAGACCAGACTGGACTAAACCAGACCATGTAATCCCAGACAAAACCAGACCAGACTGGACTAAACCAGACCCTGTAATCCCAGACAAAACCAGACCAGACTGGACTAAACCAGACCATGTAATCCCAGACAAAACCAGACCAGACTGGACTAAACCAGACCATGTAATCCAGACAAAACCAGACCAGACTGGACTAAACCAGACCATGTAATCCCAGACAAAACCAGACCAAACTCTTTGTTCTGGGATCACTCTAAAAATTTAAGTTTTTTGTCTCTTTACTCCCTCTTCATTTGATTTCCATTTGATTTATTCATTTATTTGTTTGGGACTTTGTGAATTGTCCTAAATACGTATTTTTGCGTTTTAAAAGTCTTACTGAGCTACAACATGAGACACAAATGTTCTGTGAGGGCTGTTCTATCCTGTCATCGCTGCCGTGAGCTGAGTCCTCACAGATAAACGTCCGAATGAACCAAAGACAGGTTAGTGAGAGGTCAGAGGTCATGGCAGGTCAGAGGCAGGGTTGACGTGGTGTGTTTACGACCCTCGACCAAACGAGGGACGAGAAACTCATCCTCTCAGATCGATCCAGGGACATAAATATTCATCCGACGCTTCAGTCTCAGGCTCTGGTTCCATTCACCGCAGTTCACCTGAAACTCCACCAGGACTTACTCTGGATTTACTCTGGACTTACTCTGGATTTACTCTGGATTTACTCAGGACTTACTCAAGACTTACTCTGGATTTACTCTGGATTTACTCAGGACTTACTCAGGACTTACTCATGATTAACTCTGGACTTACTCAGGATTTACTCAGGATTTACTCTGGATTTACTCTGGACTTACTCTGGATTTACTCAGGACTTACTCAGGATTTACTCAGGACTTACTCAGGATTTACTCTGGACTTACTCAGGATTTACTCTGGATTTACTCTGGATTTACTCAGGACTTACTCTGGATTTACTCAGGACTTACTCAGGATTTACTCTGGACTTACTCTGGATTTACTCAGGACTTACTCAAGACTTACTCTGGATTTACTCTGGATTTACTCAGGACTTACTCAGGACTTACTCATGATTAACTCTGGACTTACTCAGGATTTACTCAGGATTTACTCAGGATTTATTCAGGACTTACTCTGGATTTACTCAGGACTTACTCAGGATTTACTCTGGACTTACTCTGGATTTACTCAGGACTTACTCAAGACTTACTCTGGATTTACTCTGGATTTACTCAGGACTTACTCAGGACTTACTCATGATTAACTCTGGACTTACTCAGGATTTACTCAGGATTTACTCAGGATTTATTCAGGACTTACTCAGGATTAACTCTGGACTTACTCAGGACTTACTCAGGATTTACTTTGGATTTACTCTGGACTTACTCAGGACTTACTCTGGACTTACTCAGGACTTACTCAGGATTTACTCTGGATTTACTCTGGACTTACTCTGGATTTACTCTGGACTTACTCAGGACTTACTCAGGACTTACTCAGGACTTACTCAGGTTTTTAAAACACAACACGTGTATGATTCATAAGAAGAAGAGAAGGGACCAGATTTAATGCTAATAAATCTGTATAAATCCAGTTAGTTAAAGTTGAACTACTTTTCCCCAAAACCAGGTAAATCCAGATAGAACCTGCTTCAGTCCAAATAAAACTATTTAAAGTCCATGTAAAGCCACTAAATCTGGGTCAGTCTGGTTATGACCTGTTTAAATGAGAGCTTAACGTCAAACTAAACCCATTTAAATCCAATTATTACCTGATGAAATTCAATTTAATTAAAGTCCTAATGAAACCTTTCAAAATGATTAAAGTCTGGTAATGATCTGTTTAAATGAGAGCTTAAAGTCCAGCGAAAACCATTTAAATACTGGTCAATTCCAATTAGACAAATTCAAGTCCAAATAAAACCTCTCTGGTTATTACACATTTAACTCAATTTAAAACAAGTTAAAAACCAAACTAGAACCAGTCAGAACTATGTCTGAACGGTAATAAATCGGGATAATTATGACAAATGTGAAAAAAGGAGGCTTTGAAAATGAATTTAGCTTTTAATCCTGAACGACCTGTTTCTAATGATGCTTCTGTTTTGTTTTTTATTTCTTGGACAGATCGGGACGTGGTTCTCCAACAACACTCTGGCCATGAACTCCACGTCTTTGGACCTGAACGCATCACAGACTCTGGCCAATAAGACGCTCATCGTCACCACCATCCTGGTACTTTAGACCTGATCTAGACCTGATCTAGACCTGATCTAGACCTGGTAATACCTCCTGTAGTGGGTTTAGACCTGATCTAGACCCGGTAATACCTCCTGCAGTGGGTTTAGACCTGATCTAGACCTGGTAATACCTCCTGTAGTGGGTCTAGACCTGATCTAGACCCGGTAATACCTCCTGTAGTGGGTCTAGACCTGATCTAGACCCGGTAATACCTCCTGTAGTGGGTCTAGACCTGATCTAGACCCGGTAATACCTCCTGCAGTGGGTTTAGACCTGATCTAGACCTGGTAATACCTCCTGTAGTGGGTCTAGACCTGATCTAGACCTGATCTAGACCTGATCTAGACCTAGTAATACCTCCTGTAGTGGGTTTAGACCTGATCTAGACCCGGTAATACCTCCTGTAGTGGGTTTAGACCTGATCTAGACCTGGTAATACCTCCTGTAGTGGGTTTAGACCTGATCTAGACCTAGTAATACCTCCTGTAGTGGGTTTAGACCTGATCTAGACCCGGTAATACCTCCTGTAGTGGGTTTAGACCTGATCTAGACCCGGTAATACCTCCTGTAGTGGGTTTAGACCTGATCTAGACCTGGTAATACCTCCTGTAGTGGGTTTAGACCTGATCTAGACCTGGTAATACCTCCTGCAGTGGGTCTAGACCTGATCTAGACCTGGTAATACCTCCTGTAGTGGGTTTAGACCTGATCTAGACCCGGTAATACCTCCTGCAGTGGGTCTAGACCTGATTTAGACCTGGCAATACCTCCTGCAGTGGGTCTAGACCTGATCTAGACCTGGTAATACCTCCTGTAGTGGGTCTAGACCTGGTAATACCTCCTGCAGTGGGTTTAGACCTGATCTAGACCCAGTAATACCTCCTGCAGTGGGTTTAGACCTGATCTAGACCTGGTAATACCTCCTGTAGTGGGTCTAGACCTGGTAATACCTCCTGCAGTGGGTTTAGACCTGATCTAGACCCGGTAATACCTCCTGTAGTAGGTCTAGACCTGATCTAGACCCAGTAATACCTCCTGCAGTGGGTTTAGACCTGATCTAGACCTGGTAATACCTCCTGTAGTGGGTCTAGACCTGGTAATACCTCCTGCAGTGGGTCTAGACCTGATCTAGACCTGGTAATACCTCCTGCAGTGGGTCTAGACCTGATCTAGACCCAGTAATACCTCCTGCAGTGGGTCTAGACCTGATTTAGACCATGGATATTAAAAGTCTGGTGGTGTAAATATGGCGCCTGGTCCTGATCGGTCCGTCTCTGAAACAGGAAAACCCGTACGTGATGAGGAAGTCCCGGTACCAGGAGTTTCGAGGGAACGACCAGTACGAGGGCTTCTGCGTGGACATGCTGCGGGAGCTGTCCGAGATCCTCAAGTTCAACTTCAGGATCAAACTGGTGGACGACGGTCTGTACGGGGCTCCAGAACCCAACGGCAGCTGGACCGGGATGGTGGGCGAGCTCATCAACCGGGTCAGTACCTGGACTGGGACTGGGACGAGGTTAAACCAGGACTAAACAAGGACTGAGGCCGGACTAATGTGGCACTGACCTGGACCCAGATCTAAACCAAGACTAGACAGGTTATAGTTGGATTTGACCAGGTTTTAATTGGATTTGAGCAGGTTATAGTTGGATTTGACCAGGTTTTAATTGGATTTGAGCAGGTTATAGTTGGATTTGACCAGGTTTTAATTGGATTTGAGCAGGTTTTAACTGGATTTGAAGAGGTCTGAGTTGAATTTGAAGGTTTTAGTAGAATTTGAACATGTTTAAGTTGGATTTGAACAAGTTTAGTTGAATTTTAACAGGTTTTAAATGAATTTGAACAGGTTTTAATTGGATTTGAAAAAGTTTGAGTTGGATTTAAACAGGTTTGAGTTGAATTTGAACAGGTTTTAATTGGATTTGAACAGGTTTTAATTGGATTTGAGCAGGTTTTAACTGGATTTGAAGAGGTCTGAGTTGAATTTGAAGGTTTTAGTAGAATTTGAACATGTTTAAGTTGGATTTGAACAAGTTTAGTTGAATTTGAACAGGTTTTAAATGAATTTGAACAGGTTTTAATTGGATTTGAAAAAGTTTGAGTTGGATTTAAACAGGTTTGAGTTGAATTTGAACAGGTTTTAATTGGATTTGAACAGGTTTTAATTGGATTTGAACAGGTTTTAATTGGACTAAACCAGGACTGAACCTTTGTCATGTGTTTAAATCTCTCCAGGCCACAAGGTGTAATTCCAGTCCCAGCCACTAGGGGCAAACTCTTGTTAATTCTTTTAATACATTTCTGGGAATAACAGCTTTTCTTTAAAAATATATAAATAGTCAAGATTTTTGCAGAGTTCTTTATGGAGTTTATTTTAAAAAGAAAAGTGAGAATGACTTGTTATTTATTGTCAAATGTTAGACTTTGCATTATTCTCAAAGGTTGGAGCAGAATAGAGGCTTTGTAAGAAAAACCAAGGTCGCACTGAGGCAGTTTTTAATAAAACGTGTCGTAAAAAAAAAGATGTCTTTGAACTATCAGAGCGCTTTTGGAAACAAAGACGAGGATAAGAGTGTGTGTTTCAAAAAGAGCGAACGAACAGGACAAGTAGGTCATTAAAGACTAATCAAGTGTCTTTATTCCTGCTAATTATACCGAGAGCTTCAATTACACAGCGGGACCCCTCTCACAACACACTGCAGGTAAAACACACTTCTGTCGAAAACAAAAGGAGGCTCTACGCTCACACACTTACATTTGTTTGCTCTTAACACTGTGATATCAGCCTCATCTCAACCCAGATACGCCCTCCTAATGATGATCTGCATAAACAAAATCGTCTTCTGTTGCTCTATTTATACAAGAATTTAGGATTCAGCAGCTAAAGGCTACAAGCTACAAGTCTCTGGACGAGCTAGAGTTACACACAGATGGGTTAAGGACCTGTGCTTCCTCCTCAAAGACTGTTAAACTGAGATCTGTAAATACTTAAAGTTCCAGTCCCTGGTTTTCTTTTTTTGTCCCTGTCTCAGACTCTCCTCCAAAAGCAGCAAAAAATAAAACAAAATACTAATCCATTTGACCAAACTGAAGTTTAGAGTTTAGCGTTAGCTTAGCTGTGACTTCAGCGTCAGGACGACAATTATCTCCTCCTCGTTAAACATTACGTGATTGAATTGACAGTATTTATCTGTGTTTTACGTTGTCTCCCTTTTCTCTGTTGATGCTTTTCTTTTTTCAGCTGTTTCTCTGTTAAAAGACATATTCATCTGAAAATACACTTTATCTGCAGCTATTAAACTTCCTGGAACGTCATGTGACAAGTGTCGACCAATGGGAGCGCTCCTTTTTGGAGCATGTGATTGTCCAAGGTTTTCTGTTCCTGAATAGAGGTTCTCATCTATTACAATCCCTTAGAATAAACAGTTTTAGAACAAAATAATGTAAATAACTTTAGATTATACAATTGTACACTGTTCACTAAGCTCCGGTCGTGTGTCCATATTTGGGCGTTCCTGCTGATAATGCTTTGGTAAATCTATGTCAATGTGAATGAGGAACGATGGAGTCACAGCCTGAATCACACAGAGACTCTTCTCGGAGGAAGATTTATGAAGCTTTGTACAGAAACATTGACGAGTGAAAGCCTCAGAAAACCCCTGAGGACACGAAGGAAATGTTGGAGGAAAGAGGATCTGAGAATCCTGGTTTTTGTGAGCTGTACATGTATCAGTCACATCCTTATTCCTCTGGATCTGAATCTGGAACACCTCTATTGTTTTATTCACAAAACACTGACCTCCATGAGTCTGGTCCTGGTCTAAGACTGAAAAAATGAAATGAAATGAATTTAATTGTACACTAGTCTTGGTCTTGACTCGTCTCAATAGGATAAAGTCTTGGTCTCATCTTGGTATTGACTACAACACTGTATGTATTAGTGTATTTATAATGTAATATATTTTATACTTATTACACTTATTGCCCTGATCAGTGCTAAGTGTAGAGCACATCTGAGCAGTGTTCAGCAGCTCTTTAAGTCCGTCAGCTCTGAACTAAATGCTCCCTGGAGGCTCAGACCCTGTTTGTCCTCATCGACTCAGACCGTGACGTGAACCAGACCCGAGAGTCTGATGTAACACCACGAAACCGCATTAAACAGTCTCCACTCGTTAATCAATTAGCTGTTAATTAATGATCGAGCGCGCGCCGCTGCTGCCGGCTCCACTCTGCGTCCGTCCTGCTCCGAGGTCAGAGCCCATCAAACGTGACGGGGCTCTGACGAAAATAACACATTAACCATGCACTTTGATGTGTTTTATTTTGAAAGCTGTGAATGACAATGGGCTTCATCTGAGGAAATGTGGAAATAATGAAAATGTTCTGTAACTTCAGTGAAATCTAAGATAACGCCGTGTTGCATCAGATTTAGTTTGAGTTCTGGTCACTTTTACATGAAATATTAACACGTTATAGTGACTGGAAAGCACTCATCTTCAGAGAAATGTGAGATAAAATTACAAAACATTTGGCAGGACCTTGTCAGTGAGTATATTAATGTTAATGTCTGTCTCTATTAGAAGAAAGGTTTAGGTAATATATTGACAAAAGGCCTTGTTAGAAACTTTATGATCCGCTCTCATAAAACCTTCGTCCCATTTTCTGCTGCAGTTTGAAAAATGGTTTAAACCCAAATAGTTTATTGTAAAATCAATAATTTGTGTAAAAACAGTCTTTCTGATCCATCTCCTGTTGATTCTAAGGGATTGTAACAGATGAGAACCTCTGTTCAGGAACAGAAAACCCTGGACAATCACATGCTCCAAAAAGGAGCGCTCCCATTGGTCGACACTTGTCACATGACGTTCCAGGAAGTTTAATAGCTGCAGATAAAGTGTATTTTCAGATGAATATGTCTTTTAACAGAGAAACAGCTGAAAAAAGAAAAGCATCAACAGAGAAAAGGGAGACAACGTAAAACACAGATAAATACTGTCAATTCAATCACGTAATGTTTAACGAGGAGGAGATAATTGTCGTCCTGACGCTGAAGTCACAGCTAAGCTAACGCTAAACTCTAAACTTCAGTTTGGTCAAATGGATTAGTATTTTGTGGTTTTATTTTTTAATAAAAGAGAAGCAGGAGAGGTCTCTAGACTGGTTTTGGAGGAGAGTGGAGTCTGAGACAGGGACAGGAAAATAAAATCAGGGACTGGAACTTTAACATAAGCTAAATCATGGCTAAAAGAGGTCTTAACGTTAACTAAAGCTGATAAAAAACATGGACTGAACTGTGACCAAACCAGGAAGTGATCAGGACTATAAAGGCCTCCATCAGGACCAGAGCTAACCACAGCTCGCCCAGTATCACTTTGTACTCGCCTCAGAGGCTTTTATAAATGGTTTCCTGCAAAAGTACCTTCATTTTTCATTGCTCAGTAAAAGTAAATGTGTTATTTCAAGTGTTCAGAGGGAAAATCGAATGGGTCTATCATTGTTTTGAACACAGACAGATAAATGCTGCGTGTTGGGATGATGCTGTCGTTTGTCAGCTGTCTCAGAGCTGTACCTGACTTTTACTGATGTCTCTGCCTCTGCTTTGAACCCAACCATGAGAGGATTCATTTTTCCTGCAGCAATTAAAGACAACACCTTTGTTCTGGCTTCTTTTGCAGAGATTCAGAGGCGTTTAATGAAATATTGATCGTCTTTGTGTCGAGGCGGTGTCGGGGCCCGCTGCAGTGGAATGCATTACACACTGAATTGTTATTGTGCAGCTCTCGAGGGAAAACGGACCGAGCTGCTTTGTGTTTGGGCCACGATCCCAGTTTCACGCTGGACCAAAGCCGCTGAGGTTTACGCTCGGCTCCAGAGAGGCTTTTAATAAGTTCACAGAAAGAGAACAGCAGGAGACGTGGTTATTTATGATGTTTGGGATCGGACCGAGCTGTATTTGTTGTGTTTATTTTGAAGACAGCCTCAGTTTCATAATGTGACTGTTTGTTAAAGGATTGTCACAGTTTTGGCGTCATATTTTTCTCAGTTTGCGTCTGTGAAAACTCCTGACTCACATTGATGGATTATTTTAAAATCTTTTGAAATCAGGTGCATCTCACGCATACATTTAATCTTTACTGACATTTTTCTCATTTTTCTCAGACTCTTGATCTGAAAAAACAACAGATCTGTGCAGACAACAGCATTTAAGATGATTAAAGCTGACAGAGAGACTTTCATGCAGCAGAGGAATATTGTACAGTAATAGTTCTAGTGTTGAGCGGTTTTATCCTCTTTTTTGTTTTGTTTTTTGTTTGTTTTGTTTTGTTTTTTTGTTTTGTTTTCTTAAAATAATAGAAGATGTTTGTTCCAGGAAATGAATCCACACAAATACAACAAAAAAATGATGAAATTGGGGGAAAACTGGAAGCGCTAAAAAAATAATAATAATGATCTGTGCAAAGAGAAAAATAAATGTTATTAAATTTACTTTTAAAGAACTCAGCTTTAGAGAATTTAATGGGTCTGTTTTTAGTTAGAAAAACAAAAATAACCGATCGAAAAAATAAACTACCTCTGTCTACCTTTATTTACCCTTTGTCTACTCTGCTGTGGTTCTCTTGAGGTTTTATATTTTCTCATGGCTGTTTTCTTTTGTCCTTATATTTCCAGAGCCTCTTTTCTAATTGAACTGTTTTGTTGCTTTAATATGTCATGAAAGAGAACATCAACCTTGGAATAAAACTGTGGCTCTGAAGAAAAAAGGATGGTACCGTCGCTGGTTTTATAAATTCACAGTGACACATTAAAACTGAACTAAAAGTCCAGGAGCTGGAGATAAACACCGCAATAAAAGTTGAAAGATTTAGTCTCTGTTCTTTCAACCTGAAAAATAAAAAAAACAGACTCAAATTCAACCAAATAAATCAATACGACTTGCAACCATCCACTGGCAACATGCTGCAAAAACAACAAACTCAGAGTGGTCCCCTGGTGGCCGTCGGTGGAATCACAGCTCATTAGTGCAGTTAAAGTTTCCTCTGAAGCCCCTGTTGTTGTTGTTGTCTGTGCAGAAGGCAGACCTGGCTGTGGCCGGCTTCACCATCACATCAGAACGAGAGAAGGTCATCGATTTCTCCAAACCCTTCATGACCCTGGGCATCAGCATCCTCTACCGCGTCCATCTGGTAACAACACACACACTTTAACACACACACAGCTGACAAATAAAAGATAAAAAACATCTCATTCTCCATTTAACTCTTACCTCAAGCTGTTTCCATATGTAATTTCTAATGCAATATATTAAAATGTGAACTAAACTAAAGTTTCTTAAAGCTCCACTTCCTGGTTTTCTTTTCTTGTCCCTGTCTCAGACTCTCCTCCAAAATCAGTCTAGAGACCTCTCCTGCTTCTCTTTTATTAAATAATAAAACCAGACCAGTTTTTCCTCCAAAATACTAATCCATTTGACCAAACTGAAGTTTAGAGTTTAGCGTTAGCTTAGCTGTGACTTCAGCGTCAGGACGACAATTATCTCCTCCTCGTTAAACATTACGTGATTGAATTGACAGTATTTATCTGTGTTTTACGTTGCCTCCCTTTTCTCTGTTGATGCTTTTCTCTGTGTTAAAAGTCCCATGACGATTGATTGATTTGATTTTTATTTATTTATAAAGTGAAAAAATACAAACAAAATAAATTAGCATGTATCCAACAATATAACAATATAATATATATATAATATATGTCTTCTTATATATTCTTATAATAAAATATACATGCTTTTATTACGATTACTTCATTTAATCAAACAGTAACAGAAGAAAGATGAAATATTTTCCTTTAAAACTATGTCCAAGAAGAAGTTGTGAAAACTCATCCTGTTTTTAACTAAATTTACTCTTACTTTATTGTTTTCTGTTTTTTTGACCTTGCTTCTGTCGAGTCGCTGTAAAAGCCCAGTTTTTCGACGGAGAATGAAAGTGTCGAGAGTGATCTTGATTCTGCTGCTCGTCCTCTTTCTCGTGTTTAATCAGAAACTACAGCCGTGAGCCCTTTTACTTCTTCTTCTGTTTGTTCATCCGCTGACTTTCAGAGCCGCTGTAAAACTCCATTTATTTCGACATTGCTGGCGTTTACACCTGTTGACACCGCCTCTCTGCTCTGTGTTTCATGATTTAACGCTTTTAGAGAGAAAACTCTGCAGGAGCCGGGGTCAAACTGTGAATTTAGGACGAAAAAGTCAGAAGAACCGAGGTGTTTTCAAAGGCGTTGAAGTCGGGAGGAAGGTGACAGGAGCCGCTGTTTGATAAATATGAGTTTTGAGGCTCGGAGCGAGGATCACTGACTCCGCTCTGTGACTGAAATCTTAAACACGGCCTCTTCCTGCGAGACGCTCCGAGGCTCGAGGCGGAAATGAAAGAGAGCAACGGCAAATAACTGAGAAAAGACGGAGCGGCCGAGCGGTGCGGCGGGTTAATGTGAAAGAGATGGACATTAATCATAGTCGGACCAATATCTGCTCAGTCGTATCGGGAAATGTGGAGGAAACTGGACCTCCGAGGAACACGGAGGCTTTTCTGAGGAGATCCTTGTGTTTTGCAAAAGAAAAGCCAAACAGAAAGTTAACAGCAGCTTTCTGAGGCTCAGTGGATGGAACATGTTTTTGACAAAGGCTGAATACATTAGAGACTAAAATTGATTAGTTGTTGGAGTTTATTTGACCTTGTTTTACTTCACGTCACACTTTGAGATGATAAATGTAGCAGCAACCTTTTAGTGAAAGAAAAGAAGATAAATTTGCCCAAAAATCTAGTATGAGCTCAGTTTATGTCAAATCTACATTTCTAAAGCTTTCTGTCCAAAGTTCCTGCTTCTGTTATTGACAAAAAAGGTTAAACTGGACCATTTTTCTCCACAAAATAATAATACGTTACATTAAATGGAAGTTTAGAGCAGACCTGAAACTTTTATCTTTGGAGTTTACTGTAGACTGTAGTGATTAAAACACTGTGTCGCAACATTTTTGCTCCTGTTTCTCTATTTTTATCTTTTTTGAGCTGTTTCTCTGTAAAATAAGACGTATTTCCAACAGAATAACACATTTCCTTGGTTTATTTCCTTGTTCCTTCCTTATTGACATCAGTGTCGACCAATGGGAGCGCTCCTTTTTACCTGAAGTGAGCTGTGATTGGACAAAATCCTGCTGTGGACTGATCATTCTCATCTATTAAAATCCTTCATTATAAAGACTAGATCACGTCTTAAGGTCTCATTTTTTCAGATGATTCCTGTTACAATAAACTTTAGGAGATTACACTGAAAAAATAAATGAAACAGGAAAAAAAATCAGGTAATCAAATAAATTTTAATTATTTTTTATTAATTAATGCTGGGAAAGGGATGGTTATGCCTTATTTTGTTTTGTTCATAAATGCAATAACCAGTTCCTGCCTGAAGAGCGCTGTTTTATATTTAAACCAAAGACACATTATGGAGCCATCCTTCAGGATAGAAAGTGTTGAGCTGCAGTTTTTCTGTGAGAGCCGTGTGTGGTTCATAACGCGGGCCTGAAGCACCTCTGCGGCTCCGGACTGACTTCATGAAGCCGAGGGGTCCATTAGCTGACGACAGTGTGGCCCTCGCTCGACTTAATCCTTAAACACACACTTTAGAAAATGAACAGCGCTGGGCTCGGGTGAGTGCACGTGAGACAGGGGAGCGCACGTAGGACAGAGAGTGCATCTCAGCGGGTCGAACGCCGAGGTGGGACGAGGACGGAATACTGATGAGACCGGGACACGGCGGGACGACACCGACAGAAAACACACTGGAGATTACAAGAAGAACAGGACAAGCTTTAAACCGGTTTCACTTCAATAAACGGAAACTGACAGAGCTCATCTCTTTGGAAACTGTCATTCAAACTTAAAAAACTATGAGTTTGAACTTTCCACTTTATGTTACTGCAAATATTAAATCAATTACTGTAAAAATAAATAAGTAAATACCAAAAATAACAATTTGTTGTCGTACTAACCTACTCTACTTGGGTTTTTTTAATAACGACGTGTGCTGCAGAACTCTTGGTCAGGACTCCGTTGCAAAGGTTGAATAAATAAAAATAAAAACATTTGAATTGAAACAAGTTTTAAACCTGTTTAAATGAACACAGTCGAGGTGTGAGCAGCATATTATGATATTTTTAAAGGTTTTAAAGAGCTACTGAAAGATTCTTCAGTCAAAAAAAAAAAAGAAACCAATCTCTCTCTCAAAAAAAAAAAAGATCCAATGAAAATGTCAATTTAAAAATGAGCATCATCAAAATTGTTTTGTTCATTTTTTTTAAATGTTGCCAAAAAAAGAAAGACATCTCTCAAAAAAGAGTGCAGGAAAATTATAGCCATGTCTCAATTTAAAAATCTCAAAATAAAAAAAAATTGTCTTAGATTAATTTAAATAAATAAATAAATAAACAGGGCGCTGTTTCCTCAGAATGTTTACTTTTTATAAATAAAATCTGCCTCAAATTAGGAAAAAAAAGCCTTCAGCTAATGAGGCTAATGCTAAGGAAGTTTTAATTTTCAGGTGTTTTTGTGTCTTCACAGTTTGACTTCAGACCGTTCTTTTAGTTCAGGATTTGTCGTGTTTCATTGAGACGACCAAAAGTTACCCTCCGTGTGACTTCTGCTTTTTGTAAACAGTTACTTTTCCTGCAGAAGCTCTTGAACGTGTCTCAAACTCAGATTAAAGCAGTGAAAGTCCGAGTCCTGGACCGAGGCCCGTCACAAACAGACGCCATTGACTTCTGTTCACACATAAACGCCTCGTGTTTATCAGCGTTAATGCCCTCTGCTGTTCAACGCCCTGAATTTATGTCCAAGTCTGCTCCCAATTCATTAGTCCTCCATATTTTGTCACTGTGGCATTCTGGGAGTCCACCAAACACAAGGAGACCAGGCACAACAATGGGCTTCAAGGAGACAATGGAAAACAAATGTCTAATAATATCTACAAATGTAACTTCAGGTGAAAATGAAAATGAATTTGAGCTGGTTTCATCTTGACTTCACTTTACTTTTCTTTTTGCTTCAGAGGACACACTTTAATACAATCTGCACAAAAACAATGAGGAGGACATTAAATCTCCAACAGCAGCAGTGACCTTTCCTGCTTCTTTTGTTTAAAAAACTGTCAAACTGGACCAATTTTTCACCACAAAACACTAATACATTACATTAAATTAAAGTTTAGAGCTGACCTTAAACTTTTATCTTTGTAGTTTCTCGTTGTAGACTGTAGTGATCCTGTAATTGTCTCTGTCTCATTAAACATGCGTCGAAGCAACATTTATCCATGTTTCATTTGCTGCTGTTTCTCTATTTGATCTTTTTTGCAGTGCAACCTTCCAGATAGAGTTTAGTGCATTATTTCACATAACACTGGGCTCTACTGCAGTACAATCTGTAGCTCCACTCTTCCACAGATTCCACAGCCAGTTTAAAAGAAACACCAGGTTCTTTGAGAGAAACCGTTGTTGAGTTGAATTGGACAGAGTTAGTGACTGACAGCTACACGTTTGAGGATTCGCTGTTGTCGGTGTTTTTCGATGTGACTCTCTGTGAACTGACAACAAAGAGTCTGAAGAGAACTCTACGAGATGCAGCTGTGATAGAAACATCTGAGAATAAACTTAGGGTCAATCCATTAACGTTAACATGTGCAAAGGGGTTGTATTTGTTGTTGAAAGCAAAAAAAAACCAAAACTTTTTTGAACAGACTGGTTTAAACCCCAAATAATATATTATAAAATCAATCATTATGATCCATCTAGTGTTTATTGTAAGGGATTGTAATAGATGAGAACCTCTATTCAGGAACAGAAAACCTTGGTCGAAAAAGGAGCGCTCCCATTGGTCGACACTTGTCACATGACGTTCCAGGAAGTTGAATAGCTGCAGATAAAGTGTATTTTCAGCTGAATATGTCTTTTAACAGAGAAACAGCTGAAAAAAGAAAAGCATCAACAGAGAAAAGGGAGACAACGTAAAACACAGATAAATACTGTCAATTCAATCACGTAATGTTTAACGAGGAGGAGATAATTGTCGTCCTGACGCTGAAGTCACAGCTAAGCTAACGCTAAACTCTAAACTTCAGTTTGGTCAAATGGATTAGTATTTTGGAGGAAAAACTGGTCCCGCTGGTCCAGAAGAAAATCAGGGACTGGATCTTTGAGAAAACCAAATAGATGATTTTGTCTTGTTATAAAGCCATACAATAGAGACTGGTTACATACATTTTTAATTCACGTGTTTCCTTATCAACATAATCTTTCACTTGTCAGTTTTTAATTTGCTTTTATTCACCTCCACTTCTTATAAACTAGAAAAGCTTGAAAATGCACCTTAAAAGTTCTTGAACAGTTTTAAATTCTTGGAACCTTTTCGTGCGCTCCTGAATTGCTCGCTCTTCCGTTACGACACGTTTATCTGACGGCGGCGGCGTTCCGGTGTCACAAGAGTCCGTCTGAGGTCAGCGTCTGTGAAAAGCCCGGGAGCCGCGGGAAATTGATGTCGTGACTTTTTAAAACTTCAGATGAGAGTCATCGGAGGCCGACGCAGCGCTGCTTTTAGCCTCGGACCGCTCTGATAAAAATAAAACCAAAGATAGACATTTAATAACTGTCTTCAGGGAGAAAAATCCAGTCGTATTTGAGATAACAGGAATAAATCACTCGAGCGGTGACAGATAATGAAAAGCATGTATTTGGTGCATATTGATTCACAAAGATGGACTGAATATGATTTATCTTTGGTTAAATTACAACGGATTTGGCATTTCAACTCGTTCCAG
Source organism: Rhyacichthys aspro (assembly GCA_036850595.1). Lineage (NCBI taxonomy): Eukaryota > Metazoa > Chordata > Actinopteri > Gobiiformes > Rhyacichthyidae > Rhyacichthys > Rhyacichthys aspro. The sequence goes on along the minus strand of CM072158.1, from coordinate 1,141,110 downwards.
TTCGTTTATAATATTATAAAACAGCTGCTGATACAATGCTTTCTTTGAGTTTTTTTCAACATTAAAGAAAAGAGACTGAAAGAAAGTTTCTGTTTTTCTGAGTCGCTTTGGTTCATTTGTGTAACTCTTTACATGAGGCCAACTGCAAAATACTGAGCTCATATTCACAGGCGTCAAAGAGAAACAGTAAATCTGATGTTTTTAATGAAAAAGCATCTGATCCATGTCTGATTTTTCCAGTGGTTTGTGAGCTCATATAAAATCTATATATATTTGTGTTGAATGAATGAAGTCTTTTGTCCAATATCACGACAACAACTGCCTCAAAGGGCTTTACAAAGACAAACAGAAGTAAACAAACAAAATGAACAAGACAACGTCCCTCTGTCCATATGTCCACATTCACTGAAGAAATGAGCCAAAGAAGATGAGAAGAACTGTAAAGGTTTAGAGAAAGGACCAGAGAAAAGTTTGACTATAACAGTAACTTTTGACTGAAGGAGAAAACGTCATCCACATGAATCACGACAGCTCCCTCAGCTTCAGCCGTTACCTGAAATACCACAGGTGACTCAGAGTCGTCAGAGACCTGCCTCAGGACGTGTCACTGAGGGGGGTCTTTATCTGGGGTTATTTTTACGATCCAGGACCAGTTTATTCTCCTCATTGTCACCAGTCTAATCTCAAATGACTGTGACACTAAAGCTCTGAGGAAAACTCTGCACTCGCCAAAAAATCCACATTCACCGCCACATTCTGAAGGGTACAGGCACAACTAATACAGCGCCACCCAGTGGTCAGGGCACCACAGTAAAAGGACTCCAACAATCATTCATCATCATAAAAACACATCCATTCCTCTACTTCAGTAAAAGTGAAGACAAAGAGGTACACATTAAAATACTTCCATGACTAAGTATTGGACTAACAACTAATAGATGTAAAATTGACTGATTTTATTATTAAAAAAGGTTGGTTAGATAATAATAAAAACTCATTAATCTCAGAGTCAGATGAAGACTGGATCCTTTTAGCTCAACAGAACATTAGTGAATCAGTCTGATCCATGTCTTTTAATTATAAAAAACACACTGTAACTGGATCTGAATCATTCAAATAAACTCACGGTGGATTTTTATAAACGCACACATTAAGATCTAGTTTTACTGAACAAAGAGGGACCTGTTCACAAATAAAAAGAACTTGTGCAAAAAGACAAATTTTTTCATGAGATCCTCAGACTTCAGGTGAAAATGAAAATGAATTTGAGTTGGTTTCATCTTGGCCTCACTTTTCTTTTCTTTTTGCTTCAGAGGACAGACTTTAATACAATCTGCACAAAAACAATGAGGAGGACATTAAATCTCAGACTCCACTCTCCTCCAACAGCAGCAGTAACCTTTCCTGCTTCTTTTGTTTAAAAAACTGTCAAACTGGACCAATTTTTTACCACAAAATACTAATATGTTAAATTAAATCAAGTTTAGAGCTGACCTTAAACTCGTTGTAGACTGGAGTGATCCTGTAATTATCTCTTTCTCACTGAAAACGGCATTTATCTATGTTTCAGTTGCTGCTGTTTCTCTATTTGATCTTCCAGTGCAACCTCACAAATAGATTTTAGTGCATTATTTCACAGAACATTGGGCTCTAGAGGGTTTTCAAGGATGAGCTGGAGGACTGAGAACCTCCACAGATTCACAAATAAAAAGAACTTGAGCAAAAAGACAAACTTTTTCATAAGATCCTCAGACTTAGTGTTTAATAAATGACTGCAGTAAAACTGGGCAAGACCAGGACTAAACCACGACCAAACCAGGAAGAAATCAAGCTATAGAAGCCTGGACTAAACCAGAATTAAACCAGGAACTCAACAGGAACAACTCAAGACTAAAACATCACTAAATGAACATTAAACCAAAGGTTGAATGTGATGAAAAGTGTTTGGACTTAGACTGAAGAACAACAGGTTCTCTCTGGAGAGTTTCAGCGGAACTAACACAAATAAGACTCTAATTATGTTGCAGTTTGGATCCAAATTACCCAAATCGTTTTCTAATTGTAACAGCTTTTTCTAACAACACCACAGTTTCCAGCCAACAACCAGCGCCAAATTATTGTTAACCAAAGCCAAAACTAAGAATCTGAGCTGATTGCCTCCATTTGGGCTCATTGGCTTTAATTTCCTCAGTTTCTGCCGCCAAACCCTTTCTGTTCAAAGACCAATCTGAGGAAACGCCAATGGTTTCGAGATATCCGACAGGCCAAGAGGAATAACGGAGGAAGGGTCTCATTCTGTTCAACACACAGCTGCCAGTCTTTAAAGAGAGGGTTAGGTTTCGAAGGCGACAGGTTTTTGACGAGAGACGGTCGTTAAACCAATTCGCTGCTGCCAACTGGAAACTTCGTCTTGAATGTTTGGAGCTAAAGAAACACTGGAGCGGACTCTTAAAGGGATCTGCTTGTGTTTTGTTGCTTTGCCAAAGTTAAATGGTGCTTCAGCCGATGATAAAGTGTTAAAGTTTGTTGTTTTTGCCAGAAATAAACGAGGCAGACGTCTGTAAAGTCCCTCTTCATTTGGAGATGATGGCTGCTGCTGATGAAATAAATATCAGGGACAAAATCCACTTGTGGCGGATTTATTTCAGTGTTTTTTTGTTTCCCAGTGAGACAGTTGTGGTTTGTAGCTGTGGTTTGTAGTTGGCAAATTGACTTGACACATCTATTCCCTCGTTTCCGTCCTCACTCTTCTTGTGTGTTAAAATCTCCACTCACTCTTTTTCTTTTCTTGTCTCTGTCTCAGACTCCACTCTCCTCCAAAAGCATTTCTACACTGCCTCGACCTTCTATATTCATATTTTCAATTGATTCATCTATTTTTATGCTGAAGAACTAGATTTAGTTCCATGTATTGAACATATTTGGTGTGTGTTGTGTTCAAGGGCCGTAAACCGGGCTACTTCTCGTTCCTGGACCCCTTTTCTCCGGCCGTCTGGCTCTTCATGCTCCTGGCCTACCTCGCCGTCAGCTGTGTGCTCTTCCTCGCTGCCAGGTACAAGACCGGGACTGAACCAGGACTAAAACTGGACTAAACAGGAGTAAAACTGGACTAAAACTGGACTAAAACTGGACTAAAACCAGGACTAAACCAGGACTAAAACCAGGACTAAAACGGGACTAAAACCAGGACTAAAACTGGACTGAACCAGGACTAAAACTGGACTAAAACCAGGACTAAACCAGGACTAAAACCAGGACTAAAACGGGACTAAAACCAGGACTAAAACTGGACTGAACCAGGACTAAAACTGGACTAAAACCAGGACTAAAACTGGACTAAAACCAGGACTAAAACTGGACTGAACCAGGACTAAAACTGGACTAAAACCAGGACTAAAACTGGACTAAAACCAGGACTAAAACTGGACTAAACCAGGACTAAAACTGGACTAAAACAGGACTAAAACAGGACTAAAACTGGACTAAAACCAGGACTAAAACTGGACTAAAACCAGGACTAAAACTGGCTCCAAAACCAGGACTAAAACCAGGAGTAAAACAGGTCTGAAAACAGGACTAAAATGGGATTAAACATGGACTCAGCCAGGACTAAATCAGGACTAAAACTGAGGATCAAACCAAGACTAGACCAGGACTAATTAAGGTATAAAACAAGGACTAAACCAGGGTCAAACTAGGACTTAATAAGACCTTATTCCGGCTAAACCAAGATTAAATTAGGTCTACATCAGGACTAAAATTCAAGATTAAACCAAGACTAAACCAGGACTAAAACCAGGACTAAACATGGACTAAACAAGGCCTCAACCAGGTCTAAACCAGGACTAAAACAGGACTAAAACAGGACTAAAACCAGGACTAAACATGGACTAAACAAGAGCTCAACCAGGACTAAAACAGGACTAAAACAGGACTAAACCAGGACTAAAACAGGACTAAAACAGGACTAAAACTGGACTAAACCAAGACTAAACCAGGACTAAAACCAAGACTAAACATGGACTAAAACAGGACTAAAACAGGACTAAAACAGGACTAAAACAGGAATAAAACAGGACTAAACATGGACTAAAACCAAGACTAAACATGGACTAAAACAGGACTAAAACAGGAATAAAACAGGACTAAACCAAGACTAAAACCAAGACTAAACATGGACTAAAACAGGACTAAAACAGGACTAAAACAGGACAAAACACGGTCTAAAAGGACCAAAGTTAAGGATGAAACCAAGACAGAAACAGACTAATGAAGCTATAAAACCAGGACTAAAACAGGATGAAACTAGGACTAAATCAGGACTAAACCTGGAGTAAACCCGATACAAAGCCTGGACTGGACCTGGACTAAACCTAGACTAACCCAGGACTCAAACCTGACTAAATAAACGTTCCTAACCCAGGTGTAAGAGTGTGTCTTGTTGCAGGCTGAGTCCGTACGAGTGGTACAACCCTCACCCGTGTCTGCGCGAGCGCCGGGACGTCCTGGAGAACCAGTACAGTCTGGGGAACAGCCTGTGGTTCCCCGTGGGCGGCTTCATGCAGCAGGGCTCGGAGATCATGCCCCGGGCCCTGTCCACTCGCTGCGTCAGTGGAGTCTGGTACGAGCTCCATCCTCCGACAGGACAGGCTCACACAGTCACAGAAAACAGTTTCAATATAAGGCGTAGACGTGTTTCCTCCAGAGCCACAGTTCTGCTGCTGTTTTTATTCTCAATCTCATATATTTGAATTTTTAACATTAATTCTGATCACTTTTTTTTTTTTTGCAAAGATGTTGTGTAAATAAATTGGACACAGATGAAACTATTTTGTTTAAAAGGCAAAGAAAGACTAAAAATACACAACGTGGCTAAATGTAATTCCATTTGCATCAACACAGACAAAGTTATGCAAAAATAAAATTCAAAAACACTAAAAATGTCGAGGGACAGAAGATTAAAATGGACAACGTTATGGACAAATCTGTAAAACCCAACAGTATCAGTGTGTTCTGTTTGTGGAGCTGAAACTCTCTTCTGTTTTTCTTGATTTCCGTTCGACGTTGAGAGACCCGCTAACGTCCGGCTCTGGCTCTGACAGACATCCATTACGGTTTTTAAAGCACAAAAATACCTGAGTCCGATCGATACGACCCACTTACCCACATCTCACACAGCTTTCAAACTCTCCCACTTTTTTAGTCCGGGGGATATTTCCAAGGTCAAAAGGAAATCAAACTTTGAGAGCTTTGGAAACAGAAAGAAATGGAGGTTGAAATAAAAGACTGGAACATTTCACTGTTACTAAATGTCAGCGAGTTTTTGAAGCAATACATACAGAGCTTTAGTGTTTTTCAGTCCCGTTTGGTTCTGGAGAAGGTCTTGGTTTGGTCACAGTTAAATCAGAGCTCTGTCATGACCAGTTAATGTCTATTTAATGTGTGATCTTAGTTTGGCTTTGTCCATATTTAAAAACATATATGATATCTTCTTAAAATCAAAATGGCGTTAAAGTAAGTGACTCCTAAACCCTCTCCTGTCTCAGGTGGGCCTTCACTCTGATCATCATCTCCTCGTACACGGCCAACCTGGCGGCGTTCCTCACGGTCCAGAGGATGGAGGTCCCCATCGAGTCCGCGGACGACTTGGCCGATCAGACCAACATCCAGTACGGCACCATCCACGGAGGCTCCACCATGACCTTCTTCATGGTACCACACTCAGATCGTATTAGAGTAGATTAAACATGAGTTAAAAAAGCCAGAAAAGGTTGTATTTTAACTGTAGTCTTTTGGAATTTGGGTAAAAGGGCTTTAAAAACACATAATTAAGAGGATTTCACAAACACAAACATGAACCGTTCAGTATCAAACATAAAACAGAACAAAACAGATCCTTATAAACATCTGAACAACGTTATGTTCAAGAATAATGATAATAATGCAGAAGCGATAATAGCAGCAGAAAGTAGAACAATACACATAGGTTCACATTAATGAATCCTTCATTTATTTGACAAATCATTAGTCCAGTCTTTTTCCAAAGGGCAGTACAAAAGTGTCTGGACTCAGCCCATTGACGTAGAAGCACCTGCAGAGTTAAATTATACACCTCCAAAAGTGAAGTTGGTCATAAACAGACGTAACTTGACATATCCAGAAAGAAAAAAGTCCCTGGAACCCGGAAATTGCTGCTGTGAGTGAAAAGAGTTATTAAAGGAAAGCGTTCAGTCCAGTCCCCAGGTTATTTCACCTGCGTCTCTCTGGTCTCTCAACCAGAAGAAGTTCATGAAAGCCACAAAGCAAACAAACAAATGAAGTGTTTATTGTGCTAATATTAAATCTACATTTATTGGAACATGTGCAACTGAACCAAACAGTTTAAAGTGAGGTTGAAACAGAGACGAGGCTTCAGCTCCAGACAGTTCTCTGAAGGACTGAGTCTGGTGTAGAACTAGGGTTTGTTCACGAGGCTGTGATCAGAGGCGTGTGAGTGGATTTAACAGTTTAACCTCAGCTAAACACATCAGTACCATTTGATAATCATGTCACAGAAACATAACGAATCCTCGTGTGTCGTCCCCAGAACTCGCGGTACCAGACGTACCAGCGCATGTGGAACTACATGTACTCCAAACAGCCCAGTGTGTTCGTGAAGAGCACCGAGGAGGGCATCGCTCGCGTCCTCAACTCCAAATACGCCTTTCTGATGGAGAGCACCATGAACGAGTACTACCGCAGCACCAACTGTAACCTGACGCAGATCGGAGGCCTGCTCGACACCAAGGGCTACGGCATCGGCATGCCCCTCGGTACCACACATTTAACCAGCCTTTATGGGCCCCAGCCTCGGTTACTACTACACACTCACTGAATGACTGTCAGCTTCAGGGCCCAAGCTTTTTGTGTGTTTTAATGTTATTTTTACATAACTTTATTTATGTTGAAGCGACATTTATTCGTGTTTAATTTGCTGGTTTCTCTACTTTAATCTTTCTTGAGCTGTTTCTCTGTAAAATAAGACGTATTTCCAACAGAATAACCCATTTCCTTGGTTTATTTCCTTGTTCCTTCGTTGTTGACATCAGTGTCGACCAATGGGAGCGCTCCTTTTTACCTGAAGTGAGCTGTGATTGGACAAAATCCTGCTGTGGGCTGATCATTCTCATCTATTAAAATCCTTCATTATAAAGACTAGATCACGTCTGAAGGTCTCATTTTTTCAGATGATTCCTGTTACAATAAACTTTAGGAGATTACACTGAAAAACTAAATGCAACAGAAAAAAAATTGTTAATCCCCTTTTAAATCCACAACATATTTGACTCAGTGACATTACTTTGGCAACAGAACCTTTTTAAAAGTCTAGAAAGAGACAAAGGCAAAATATATTAACAGATTACTCATAAGAAAAGCTCATCTAAACCTGATAAAAATGATTAAAAATAAAAAATACCTGATAAACATATGAAATCCAGACTGTGGTGCAGCACGATGACGTAAAAAATAAACTTTACACCGAGCCTTTCAGCCCTGAGTGTCTTCCTCTTGTCTAGTGCTTTTCATCTCAGATCGCGGCGTTTGTGAGTCTTCTTCTAAAAGAAAGATTCTCAGTGAGTTCAGAGACGAGCCTTGAGTGACACGAGAAAGGTTTAAATATAGACACCACACTGTCAGCTCTTTACAGTGATTGTACATTCTCAGGTAAAAGGTGTTCTCACTTGGCCTAGACTTGAGTTATTTTCACAGATAATATGTAACGTGCAGATGATAAGAATGAATGACAGTGAATTACAGCTTCTTTCTTCATCTTCTGCAGAGATGATTGAGCTTGTCTTGAATATTCTGAAGAGTTCCCATTTGTTTCTTTTCTCTTAAGCCTCTAAGATGAAACGTTGAATGAGTATTTTCGTTTCAAGACTGGTATGAAACACTTAAAGTCCTCAGTTTCCCTGATAACACTCTCCAGAATGAGTTATTCATTTTGTTCTGTCCAATAAGAGTTTGCTCTACTTTTATCTTCTTCGTTTACAGTCAAATTTTTCCAAAGTGTGATGGAAAAAGTGAAACAGAAGCTCACAGTGAAGTGGATAAAGTTCTCAGTATCAGCCGTATCAGAGGAGCTCAAATGTACGCTCTGATAAATCTAAAAGTTTTTATTTTTAAGTACAACTAAAAGAGCTGAAGTCAGAGAAAACCCAAAAACATCCGGGACAAGGACAATGGCAACAATGGAGACAAAAACAAACGTTCAATGAGTAGAAATCCAGTGTTTTCCACAGACTTTACTGAAGGTTTGTGGCAGAGATTTAAACTTTCACTTCAGACTGAAGCTAATTAGCTGTGAGTAATTTCATCTAACATTGTCTTGTCATGTTTTAAAAGTAGTTTACAGTGAAAATATGAGCTGTCTTCTCAAAAACAATACACAGTTTATTTTTTTAGCCATAACCAACCTCAATATTCAACTTGAACACGTGCCTTTATAATGTGCTCAGATTATGGTTTGAGAAGGTTGTGTTTTTTAGGTTTTTTAGTCGCTTATGTTCAAATACACCGCTGCAGCCCTGGTTTTGTTAACACATCATTAAAAAAAAGTGTTCCAGTTTGTAGGTCTGGAAATATGGTCACCCCAGACTACAAGTAACTTTAGCGAGAGTTTTAGCATCTTCTACAAACATTTGAAGCCTATCTCTGCAGAATAGCTGCTAAAAAGCTGTCTCCTCACTCTCATAACTCTGAGATAATATTTGAACCGTCCAACGACTGACAGTAAACTCCATCATCTGCTGTTGTCTTCTCCAACATCTGTTCACTTCTTATTTAGCTTCGACACAATGACCTGAATCATTTAAAACCTCATCTTAAATCTCTGTTGACGGCAGGTGAAGAGGACTGTGTGAGCAGCTGGGACAGACTTAGGAAGGAGTTAATGTCCCAAAATGTTATGCATCCACATTTTAATCTGCCTTTATGGGATCGGAGCAGCGCGGGGCGTCAGGAGGTGACTGACGGATCGCTGTGTGTCTTAAAATATGGAGCCGTAAAGTGTCATCATTTTATCCCAGACTTCAATTATCTTTTACCTTGAAAAAGCGCTTCCTGCTGTCCGTCTTATTGCTAAAGTCAGCGTCACTTCTTAATGGGAGCGAAGAGAAGATGGATGGTGCAGTTGGACGGCGAAGAATGAGGACGAGAGAGACCGAGTTAATGGGGAAAGTACGGGAAAGATTTACGATCGAAGTGAACTGAATATTACGGGGAACTATCAGAGAGATCCAGAGACATAAAGAAGCAGAGACGACAGCGTATACCTCGAAAGAAGAAGAGAGGACAGAGGTTTTCCCAAGTGTCACAGAGTCCAGTCCTGTCTCAATCTGGGGTTTTTACATCAAGAGTATTTCAGAAGCTGTTTTGGCTCTTTCTGATCCATCTAGTGTTTATTCTGAGGGATTGTAATAGATGAGAACCTCTATTCAGGAACAGAAAACCTTGGACAATCACATGCTCCAAAAAGGAGCGCTCCCATTGGTCGACACTTGTCACATGACGTTCCAGGAAGTTTAATAGCTGCAGATAAAGTGTATTTTCAGCTGAATATGTCTTTTAACAGAGAAACAGCTGAAAAAAGAAAAGCATCAACAGAGAAAAGGGAGGCAACGTAAAACACAGATAAATACTGTCAATTTAATCACGTAATGTTTAACGAGGAGGAGATAATTGTCGTCCTGACGCTGAAGTCACAGCTAAGCTAACGCTAAACTCTAAACTTCAGTTTGGTCAAATGGATTAGTATTTTGTGGTTTTATTTTTTAATAAAAGAGAAGCAGGAGAGGTCTCTAGACTGATTTTGGAGGAGAGTCTGAGACAGGGACAAAAAAAGAAAATCAGGGACTGGAGCTTTATTAAAAACTAAATAGACTATGTAATTATATATACAGATACATACAATAATGACCAGTTACAGATGATTTTTCAGAGTTTTATCACACCTACATTTAATTTTAATTCACATCTTCTCTTATCAACTCACTTAATGTTTCACTTGTCAGTTTCTAATTCACATGGACTTTTATTTTTCTCACTTCCATCTGTTATAAACTAGAGAAGCTTAAAAATGCGCCTTGAAAGATCAGTTAGTGCAGCTTTATCATAGATTTGTGGTGGTGTTTTTTGTCCCTCCAGGCTCTCCGTACAGAGACGAGATCACTTTGGGCATTCTTCAGCTGCAGGAGAGCAACAGGCTGGAGATCCTGAAGAGACGGTGGTGGGAGGGCGGCCAGTGTCCCAAAGAGGAGGACCACCGGGCCAAAGGTCTGTGTCTACCCCCAAAACCTGAACTAAAGCAGCCGGAGACAGTTTAAAAGCTGTGTGTATGTGGTGTGCAGGTCTGGGCATGGAGAACATCGGCGGGATCTTCGTGGTCCTGATCTGTGGGCTCATTATGGCGGTATTTGTGGCCATCATGGAGTTTGTTTGGTCGACGCGACGCTCCGCAGAGACGGACGAGGTAAAACCCTCCTTCTGCCAAACCTCTGGACTCTCCATCAGCCCTGACCCCTCAGTAGGTCGCCAACACTAATCTGTGTCTTTCTAATCCATTTTGTCCTTTGATATTTATTAAGAACATCACTTTAAAAACCTCCACCTGCTGCATGTGCTTTTAAATCCACAGAGTTTCCTTAAACCATGTTAAAGCTCACTACATTTGTCAAAGAGCCTTCAGACTATTTTTATTATAGCTCTACAGTTAAATGGGATTGAGTCTTTCTGCAAAATGGAGCTGGTACTGAATGACAATAAGGATCACTGAGGATACAAGAAGAAAGGACAGACTCAGTACAATATCTGGAAACTTTTTTCAAAGATAGAACCTTTTAGCCATTCGAATTATTTCTTCTGTTCTGCACAAAGAATTATGTTGCATTCAGGTGCTCCTCGGGAACTTGGGAAAAATACAGATGAAGCCTGCTCGACTCGGAACAACAGACTCTGAAACTCGGGTTGACGTTATTTTCATCTTCAACAACGAGGAAGAAAGCAAACATTTAAGATATTTTAGTTTAATATAAGTCATTTTAAATATTTATACCAACTGTTTTCACATTAATAACTTGATAATTTGACAGTCGTTTTTGTCCATTTAGACTTATTTAGACTAAATACTAGTGATTTATTTATTTCCGTCTGTATTTAGAGGTTTATGTTTACTTCTTATGTTTTGAAGAGTCTTCCTTTTCTTGAAGCGCTGCTAATAACTGCTGCTGTGGCTGGATTTAAACACAAAATAACTCTGAGTTTCCGAGGGCCACGTGAAGGCACCGTTAGTCCGGCCTCAACAAAATGAAAAACAAACAACCAATCAGAAAAAGAGAACAATGCTAAAAGCTCCATTTTAAATAAACAGTTATGTGTTGCTTGTGTTGAACTCGAGGAAAGCCTTGGTCAGTGACAGGATCCAGACTCAGGCCAAGCTAGAAACAAGTCTCAGTCTCTTATAATATTTGAGTAAAGAGTCTTTCATTCACATTTTATTTGAGGTGCGTTTACTGTAAGTTTCTCCATCACAAACATCAGTGACACATAGAAAAACAACAAATGTTTCTGATTCTGATGTGAATGGCTCAACTAAGCACATATTGTTTGGTTTCTTAGTAATACTGTACATCCCTTTGCATTAAAATCATCTGTAATGATCTGTAAACATCCAACTTACAGTTTACCTGGGCCTTTTGCACTGTCTGTCCTCCTTAGGTTTTGCCCAAAATATACTAATTAACCATGAGCTATTTGGTTTTAATTATTTTATTCACTGTGTGCTTCTAGATAAAGACCTTTTGTGGCGTGTGCATTTTGCATTGACTGTAGTAATGAGTCTGTATTTATATATCTTTAATACAAATATATGTTACAACGTGGTTCTGCTGAAAAAGAAGTGAAGCATAAAAACATTTTAGATAAAAACATGAGCAATGAAGAAGTCAGGCACCAAAAAAAAAAGAACAGTGAAAACAAATCTACTGGAAACTTCCTCAATGCTTTTGTTCAGATGATTTTTTACTGGTGTCGATCCATTTACAGATGTCAACATGTCAAAAATGGTTGGATTTCTTGTTGTGTGACTCTATAAATTGAGAATCAAACTTGTTTCTGTAATAATTTGCTCTTACGTCTCTTATTTCCAGGTCTCCGTTTGTCAGGAGATGCTGACTGAGTTTCGTAACGCCGTCTCCTGTAAGAAGAGCTCCCGTTCTCGTCGCCGTCGCCATTTAACCAGCTCCGGGGGCGGGGTCCTGCGTCCTCCGTCCCGATTGGCTCTGGCTGGTCCCCGGCCGATCCGATTGGTCCGCGACATGCGACTCAGCAACGGCAAACTCTACAGCGGCTCGGGCCCTTTGACCGGAGCCGCCCCGGATCTGGGACCCGGGCCGCAAAGGCTCCTCGACGAAGCGCTCGGACTCAACGTGTCCGGCGCCCCGCCCGCTCTCGCCGTAGCTCCGCCCACTGCCCTCATAGCCCCGCCTCCTCCGCCGCCTCGTAGCTTTCTTCAAGGTTGTAGCCACGTCCGAATCTGTCAAGAGTGTAGACGAATCCAAAACCTACGTCCCGCGGCTACTTTTACGCCACCTCCTGTTCCTTCGGCCTCGACCCGGATAACACCGAACCAACACCAAAACCCACGCCTTCACTATCATTACCACCACGGTTCAATGTCCCTGCCCCGGTTACCCCCGCCGGCTCCTCCCGTCGCAGCCGAAAGAGCGGACAGCGACGGAGGAGTAACAGCGAACAGCCCTAGACGGCTCAAATCCAAACCGTTACCTCCGCCGAGACCACTACCACCAGCCAAAATGCCTACAGACTTACTGGGCAGCCATGACTGAGAAACAGACTCATTTGTTCAATTGTTTTTCAGCCGTGTGACCAAATGGGTGGGTTTTTGTGAATGGGAAACATAAAACATTCAACAGGAAAGTTGAGACCAGCTAACACCCACCCGCTAAATAAAATCAAAGAAGGAATGCAAAGCAAAGGGCAACTACATCAGCATTTGTCGTTCTATCTTCTTGACGCGTGGCTGTTTAGACATTTAAAGGAAGTAACAATTGATCAAATGGACTGAAAGCTTCCTTCAAAAAAACAAAGCAGCGTCTAAGAAATTTGTTATAGGTTGGCTTTTCAAACATGGAACCAGTAAAAGACTCTGAAAGGAAAGATGAAGCCACATAAGAACAACATTAAATGAAGATTCTGAGAGAAAAGATGATGACTTATGGTTGAAGGAATATCATTTTTTGAACCAAGACCATCTTGTTTTTAAGCTTAAGTAAGGAAACTGGACAGACTAAATGCTACAGGTTGTAAATTAAACACAGGGTTAAGCTTTTTGAAGATGAATTTAGGGGAAAGTAACCCAGACGGGTGTATTCAATTGCTAAGAACCAACCAAGGCCTTGAAACACTCACAGAAGCTGGAAAAACTGGACAACTGAAGGGATAGCCTCAATGCTACAGAGAAAATACAGCAGGTTAGCTCAGAGTAAATAAGAAAAGGCAATAAGGGATTGTTTCGAATGACCAACAAAGGATGAAAAGATGCTAAGAGCCTATGGAATGTGCTTTTTCAAACCTAGACAGATTTGTTTCTGAGCAGACAGGTCTGTGAAGGTTTCGAACTTGAGCAGACAGCAAGTTCGAAACACTCTAAAATAAGGGGAATGAACGACTGACTTGTGGCTACCTCGAAAATAGGAAAGAGGCATTTCTTCATCCTGGCATCCCACACAGGCCTTTGTAAATGGTGAGCAGTGAGCTACAAGACTCTGGATAAAATGGGACGTAGAATACAATGTCTCGGTCGAAGGAATGTACTTTTTGTACCAGGACTGAGCAAGAAAGTAAGAAACACTTGTCTAAACTTGGGTAAAGTTTGAATGAAGATACAACACATCCTCCACAAAATATGTCACCAGCTTTTTTGGAAGATAAAGCCAGTGAGAAATGATAGAAAAGGTGGAACCAACTGCTAAGAACAGAGCTCACCTGTGGACACCTCAAGGAACCACCTCTAAGAACAAATACTGTCGGTTATGATTGGTCGAATGGACTCAACAAGACTATATCTGAGCCTGTGACCAAAAAGTGACCCTGAATTAAAGATGGACAAAGACCTGCCTTGGTTCACATTCTTCTGGGGGATTAGCTCAGGAACTATGGATATATCCTCACTGTTGTGGATTGGGATATTGCAAAAATGACGGAAAGAGCAGAGATGTCACTTTAGATGAGGTTGGGTTGATGAATGAGGAGTTTAGTAAACAGCTAAGACCAATTTTACCTTTCACCATTGGGCTCAAGGGGATTTTGTTCACTTCTAATGCTGCCCTTAAGACAAAAGTCAAACTTACAGAGGCCTGGAACAAGAATAGGTGGTGCCAGCTTAGCCAAAACTAGCGGGAAGGACAAAACTACTCGCTAACAACAGTATATTTCAATGAACTATGACCATTAATGCTAGCAGTGAAGGCTACTGAAGATGAAAAACAGTTTTCAGAGCACTCCTTAAGGTTTGAACCGACCACCTGCTGCACTTTTAAGTGAACTGGATGCTATTGTAGCCTCCTATAAACACTGTGAACATGAATCAGACGTAAAGACGCGGTGACGGTAAATGTTTTGCTAGAAAAGATGATGCTGATTCTATGTGGACTTATAAAAATACATATAAGGTGGTTCTTGTAAATGCTGTAAGAATTTGAGAAGCCCTTTGCTACGAGAAAGACTTTTTTCGGCCTCTACAACCTTATTAATAAATTGTCCGAACTGTGACCATGTTTCTGTGAGCCGTTTGGTCTGTGGAGTGTACTTTTTCAAACCAAGACCATTTTGTTTTGGAGCTGACATAAAGTTTGTACCACTCTCTCTTTGGACGCAGCGATCAAGGGCCTGACTGCGGCGGCCATGTTCGGTCACTACACTCCTCAGAATTATTCAGAAATTGATGTCAAGTTAAGTTTTTGGGGGAAATTGACTGTGGACATCGTCGCTCTGTGCCACTGAGGAGGCGGAGTCAAACAGAGAAGTGGGCGGAGCTTCTCTTCTCACATAAACCACACTGTAGCAGCTGTAGTCGTCATGGCGATGTCTGTGAGTCATGTGACATAACCGGTGCTGCTCCTGTCCAATCACCGACCTGACGTCTGGAAAATGTGATTGTGAGTGATTTGTGTTGGTAATGATTAATGAATCCAATTTGTTTTCTATTGAAGGGAAATACTTTGTTGATTTAAAATGATTCTGTCTTCGGGATCTATTTACGACTTGTGTGGTTTCAGACTCCTTCAGAATCAACGTTTTTTTATTCATATAATCAGGACTTGACAGTAGTCTCTCTGGCATCGGCTCATTTTTTGAAACATTTCTCTAAACTAAAAGTAGATTACAGTTCAGAAGTTCATTAAAAATGTTCAGTGTATTATAAGGGAAATATTCACCAAAACATTTACAGTTGTTCTCATTAACTTTGGCTCAATTATTGGATTGATTATTTTTTGGAACAATTTATTGATATTATTAAAGAGAGAAGCCTTTTTCAAAACATTCTCCTCAAATCTGAAAAAACGGTTTCTCTTAGTTTTAGACAAATGTCATTGTTTTGTGGCATGTTTTTCAAAAGAGTGAAAACAATTCTCTAAAAATCTGTAAAACTCACTTGTTTGTGTTTCACTGAACAACACTTTAAACTGATTCTCAGAGTTTTTAATCTATAACCATACTTTCATCATTTGAGTCTCAGCAGCAAACGGCTTCATAGACTTTTCAAGTAAATAGATTTTTAAAGATTACATGGACGCTTTTGACTCTAGGAACACATCAGTAAAAACATTCAAACTAATCGAAGATGAACTTCAGATTTGCTGTGTGCTGTTTTCTGTCTGTGTTTCATGGCGTCATTTGATAAGGTCAACACTTTTTTTTTCTTTTTGATGAAATTATTTAGTTTTTCCTGTTCTTTTTCACATAGAGGAGACTTTTGTGATCATTTTATCATTATTTTTGACAGAAATAAAAGTGCATCTTTACATTTTTTAAAGCTTTATTTATTCCGGAAAGTTCCACTGAGATTACAGATCTTTTTTGTTGGTCGAGGAAACCTGGACAAACACGGAGAGAACATGCAAACTCCACAGAAAACCCAACACTAACGGGAACCGAACCCATGACCCTCTGATGGTGAGGCAGCAGTACTAACCACTCTGCATCACTCTGTTGTCCCGCTGTAGCTCCAACTGTGGCAAAACAGCGTCACATTTTGGTGAATCTTTTTAATCTAAATGTTGAAAAACATCTGAAGAGTTTTGACAAATTCACTTTTATTTTAGAGAAATGTTGAAACTGTCCTCGAGGCGACACGTTAAAAACACGCTCAGAACATCAACTGTGTAAACGTTTCCAGACGTCAGGTCGGGTAGATCTCTGCAGGAGATTTGTGTCTCGACTGGAAGGATTCAACAAGTTTGTTCTTCATGTTCTGAGCCTTATACACCATTAAAACTGTCTATGAACAAATTATGGATAAAGGATCCTCATTAGTCTTTTCAGTTGAACCTGTACAAGCTGCTCTTAACAAAAGGAACTTGTATAAAAGCTTAATTTGAATCGAAGACTCTGCTGAAGCTCAGAAACTGAAAAACAGACCTTGAGAGATTCTCCAGGTCTCGAGTGGACTTTATACCGACGAAACTTACTCTTTGTGATTGTAACTTTCCCTTCAGCGTCTCTCCTTTAATCATTTCATATTTTTTTACTATTCTTCGGTTTTCCTTTCCTTACGTTTACTCCTCCTTTGTCCGTCCTTCCTCCTTGTTTCCTAAATCTTCTTCAGACGAGGAGTCAGAGAAGATCCCAGACCAACAGATATTATTCAGATCAGATTATTATTGTTATTATTATTAATTACTGAATATTGAAGTTTGAGGTTGTGGGAAGGACTCTCCTGGTGTTCTATATATAAACACACTTTTGGAATAAAAACTTGTACAAAAACAGTCTGGTTTCTTGAGGCCTTTTCTCTCCTGAAAGTCTGCTCCAAGATCTCACATTTTCTGATCTGGTTTGTTTGTTTTTGTAAGTTTCCCTGACGATGCATTCACTGTCGTCCTGTCTGAGAATTTTCAGTTTAAATATCAGCTACATTTGCTGTGTTCAAAGAAAATGTTTTATTTTATTAACGTTTGCCTAAAAAACCTCTGAAAAAACCTTCAGTTCAGTTTAATTTCAAAAATAATTCCAGCTGATCGTTGCTATAGACCTTCAAAAGTCACTCATACAGAACATATCACATCAGCAGCTCCTCTTTCACAAAAAATACATATGACTTAAATAAATAAATACATTTCAGCTCATGTAACTCACTAATGACCTCCTGACCCTGTGTT
Source organism: Rhyacichthys aspro (assembly GCA_036850595.1). Taxonomy (NCBI): domain Eukaryota; kingdom Metazoa; phylum Chordata; class Actinopteri; order Gobiiformes; family Rhyacichthyidae; genus Rhyacichthys; species Rhyacichthys aspro. The sequence goes on along the minus strand of CM072158.1, from coordinate 1,123,672 downwards.
TTAGCTGCAGTTGTTTTAAAGAGCCACAAGATGGAGCCACTTGACTGCAGCTGGAAGAGAGGCTCATAATGCACTCAGAATATTAACATAAAGTCTTCGTCTGCTCTGCTGCTGTAATTACATTATTCGTCCAGCAGAGGGCGCGAGAGAACGGAGACAACACCCGGTGAGTTTAGGTGAGATAATACAAGACAAGCTCACATTTAATTCTCTAAAAAACGCTGTATCTGCCATAAAAGGTTCAGATGCAAACACTACTGCAGCATCATGAGGAAAAATATGAAATAAAAAGTAGAGTGAGGGTCGTTTCTTTTTGATTTCTCTCTCCTCAAAAATATCCTGGAGAAAGCAGAAAGGAAGCAGCTGATTATTTAACCTCAGGAAAGACAAACCAACCATAGCCAGCTCCATTCTTCAGTTTCACAGTGAGTTATTAACAGTGTAAATACCACACTCTGGTTTAATGTGTAATAATATTTATCAGGTTAATATACAGTTTGTAGATGTTTGTGCATCAGCGTTTTTTCAGATTCTTTCAGGAACAGTTGTGACTCAGGCTCAGCTGCTGTCTGTCCTCATTACTCCAGTGTTTTACGGCGATAAGAGGCTGATGTCAACAGTTATTTGTGATAATCACCTGAAGGCCGTCCCAGCTCTGATTACAAACCGCTTTAACGCAAAGAATTTACAGAAATATGAAAAGGAGTCGTCTGGAATGTGTCTCCTCAGTGGTTTTAGTTCTGTTCCTCTTTTATTCAAACACAGAACAAGCTCCACTGAGGCGTATGAATAGATTTATTTGTCACATATTTGTTAAAACAGAGTTAAAATGTAGAGAAATCAATTAAAAAGCCAAGACACTTTATACAATGAATAAATAAATAGTTAGACTTTAAATATTAGCCCAAAAAAATCGAATAAAAACACATTTAACAAAATAAATTCTGAAGTGTTCTTTTAAAGACACTGGTCAAACGTTCCAAATCCTTCAGAATTAAACAAATATAAAGTTGGTAAATGCATTAACACTAACCAGGACCTGTCTAGAGGTTTTTAGGGCCCGGGGCAGAAGGTGTCTGGGGCCTCGATGGACACTAAAGGTTTTAAAGCACAATGTTCAAATCCAAAAGCACGAGTTAAGTCATAATCCGACTCCACTCCTCCTGAAGAAAGTGGACAACTATCTTTAAAACTCAGCAGAAACTCTTTTTGCTTTCTTTGTTGTTCTTTGGTTCAGTTTAAATCACACAAAACATGTTTCATTTTCACATTTGACCTTCTTCTTCTTCTTCTTCTTCTTCTTCTTCTTCAGTCGAATCACTGTCTGAGCTCCGTCTGAAGCCTGAGCTTCACACACTGGTGTTTTTACCTCTCGTTCACACATTAATGGAGTATTCAGGACGAAAAACTGAGATTCCAAATTAAAGGTGAATCTTACGACATACTTTTATAAACACATTTCTTCTCAGTAACACATTAGAAAAAGATAGAATAGATTCATGAGTAGGAGTTGTGTGATTTACTGTAAATGTGACATATTCTGTTGTCATTGTTGTTGTTGTTGTTGTTGTTGTTGTGTTGTGTCACTGCAGTGATGCAAAGGCTGCTGGGAAAAAGAGGAAGTGGTGAGGATTTACCAAAACTAGAGACACTTCCATGAAAAGTGATTAAAGGGAGTGTTAATGGACACTCCTAATAATAATAATAAGTCATGACACTGACATCACAGACTTCTACTGTGTTCACCTCAAACTGGACGAAGACTAAAGAAGCTCCTAAGTCCTTTCCTAGCCACTATTCCTTGACCTCATATAATTTAATTTACCTCTTAATGCATTTCTCTTTATGGCTTTTACCTGAAAATCAAAGAGTGCTTCATCCTGAAAACATTCCCAGTGATTGAGTAGTTTCTTTTTATTGTTAAAATAGATAGAAAGTCAAAATAAATGCACAGATTTCAAACTTGACGCCCAACGAGGCACAGTTTGGACTGAGCTGGTCTTTCTTTTCCATCTCGTTCCTTTTTTGACGTCGTTGTGGAGTTTTGTTGATGTCGTTGAACAGTCACGTTTACTACGTTCTTCTCTTGAACACATTACAGTGTCTTCAGTAGAAACAGAAAGTGCTGTAGTTTTTTCAGATCAGTGTAAAAGCTGCTCAGATTTAAACCTGAGACGGTCACTTTCAGACGAGAAAGACTCATTTAACAAGAGTTTTTTTTTCAAAGTGCTTCATTTTGCAGATGTTCTTTTACTGGAGGAAAGAGTTTTGGAGTTTGAGTGTCTTCCTCGTCCTCCTCGTCCTCCTCCTCGTCCTCCTCTTCCTCCTCGTCCTCGTCCTCCTCCTCGTCCTCCTCTTCCTCCTCGTCCTCATTAACGTCGTGTCAGGACAAATCGCTGGTTTCTCTTTGAACACATCCTGGAGTTTTTCCCTGAACCTGTTGTTATTATATTTTAAACCTGTTCCGACACGTTTCAGATGCAACCATTTTGAATAAATATGTGTCAAGTGTAAACATAAGAGTAAGGTTTGTTCCAAATGTCTGAATCACCTGCTTTTAAACAGCCTACATTCCCCATAATGCACCTGTTCCCGCTGATTCTAAACCCTACCTTTTGTAGAAAACGCCCTCTTCTTTGACTCAGCTGCGGTTTTACACAAAGCTGTTGTAAATAGTTCTGAGGAAACTGGGATAAACTGCAGCACTTTGATTTGAACCACACACACCTCTCGAACACCAGAAATAAACCATTTATAAACAGATTATTAATACAAAAGTGAGAAAAGTGAAGGTAAATAAAGAGGAAATGTCCTTAGTGCAATGCCACAGATGCCACTAGAGGGCAGAGCTACATTTAGATGGAATTATCTGAATTATTTCTGAATTAATTGGAGTTTCTGCTGAATGTAAACAGCTTAGTGGGACTGGAGCTGGACCTCAGTACCAAATAATGAGAAAAAAAACAAAGATGCTGCTGGTTAACGCTGTAATACCGCTTTTGACAGATACTTTATTTTGGTTTATTTTTATTGTACACTTGTTTTTTTCTGCTCTGACTTTACATTTATTGCATTAATAGAACCAGAAACACCTTTTTGAACTGATTGAAAGTCTAAAATCTACTATTTTTTGTTTTTGGTTCACATTTAGCAACAATAAACCATTCCAGTGCCAAAAACAAACCCAAATAGAGGCTTAAACAGTGGCTTCTTTTCTGCAGCCGTGAACTTCACTCAGTTTTATTCTGAGGCTGTTATTATTGAACCGTGTAACCAAACCCGGCCTCGTCTTTACGGTGAGTCTATTAGTCTAATGACGCAGAGATAAGCTGTTAATTGTCTGTAAATGATGACCGTATACAGTCCTGGTGGATGTGTAAGAAACGGGGCTTTGTGATTGGTTCGTTTTCCCGTCTGGCTCCGCCCCCTTCGTGTCTCAGTGTTGACTCAGAGACATTCTTCACTAAAACAGCGCAGACCTGTTCAGACCCGTCCCGCTGCCTCCTCCTCCTCCGGCTTTTATCTGCAGCTCCTTTTCAATCGAAATGACTTCATTGTTCCTCAAAGTCCTGGGAGTTTTTATCTTTTTTTGACACAGTTTTGAAACTTTATTCAAAACCAAAGAGAGACACACCTCCCTCAAAGACCTCAGGATGGATTCTGCTCTTCTTTCTTCTTGTTTTTCTACTTTATCTGGTTTATTTTAGACGACATCAGGCACAAACTAGGCTTTAAGACGGCATTTGAAACATCTTATTGCAAACCTTACACCAAAACCTTGAATCCAAAAGTAGAAATAACCAGTTTGAACAAGCGCTGACCTTTTAATGAGATCATTTTTACAGTTAATGCAAAGTAATTGTGGCCTGTGGCAGTTCAGTCACAGCTCAGGGTGAAAACTTTATTTTTAAATGATGGCAATGATCACCATCAGTGTTAGTTCAGCCACAAAACAAGAACAAGAGTTTCATCTCACGCTGATATTTACTGAGTCTGGTGTAAGTCTGGGACACAGAGGTCTTTCTGTCGTCAAAGAAACATGCCTCAACAAATCAACAAAGAAACCAAAGACTGTGGTGGAAGTCAGAGTGAAAGTTGTGGTAAAAGAGCTGAGGTTTGGTTTAATTTCCGTGCGTTGTTTGAGCGAGAGGCAGCGACCCGGATCCAGGCTGATGTTGTCGTAAACACTCTTTTCTTTTTGAGGCCGCGCCGCTGTGTTTACACTGACCACAGTTATTCTCACACACCACTGCTTCAGAGTTTCTTAAACGTCTCTGAGGACATCAGACGGGAAACTTCTGTCGACATAAACGTCTCCATTTAACCTGAAGATCATTATTACACACTGCAAATACTCACATTTATGTCATGTTTGTACAGTTTTGTTGAGTTTGTTGAGGTAATTGCTTAAACCCTTTAGCGTTGTGAGTCATATTTACCCTGCAGCAGTTATTATAAACAAATGAAATTGTTAAATGTTAAATTTAGTAAATAAAGATTGAAAGTGTCAATAATGGCTGATCTCCAAATCTTGAGCTGTGTCAGAAATCCCAAATAATGTTGTAAAATCTGAATAAAGTAAAACAATAAATACTACGTTTTCAAAAGTTTATAATCATAGGATTGTTTATATAGAGCTTTTTTATCTACAAACACATATTCACGGATGTCATCTGTTCACAAGTGGACTTCTGTGTTGTAGTTTATTTGTTTGTTTGTGGCTGAAAGACCCTCGAGACACTGGGACTGCATTTAATCTGACAACATTAGACATAAAGCACTTAGCACGTAGCATGTGCTAGCGGATCTCCAGCCCAGTCTACACAGAACAACACGTGATGTTAGCGTGTTAGCATACAGCGTCGTCAGAATAAAGCTAAACATGTATCAGTGCATTAACATTCATGGTTTATATGAAGATCACAGCCTGAGCTCTTCAGTGGGACATGAGGAAACGGGACAGGGCGGTATTTATGGGACATTTTAAGAACAAACGAAGAAGAAACAGAAAACACACTACACATGAAACACTTCTGGATGTCACGTCTGAATGAACAGTAATGGAACCAAATAAAACGACTTTGTGTAATTATCCGCTGAGTCATGGAAACAGAACAAATACAAGCTGTAATTGAACTAAATCTTGTGGATAATTGAAGATATTTCTTTATTGTAACATGTAACACAACTCTGTCAGTGTGACTTCACGCTGCGTGTCTTTTGTGAGTAAATTCCAGGCGCTGTGTGGATCGGGTTTGACGGCCGCTCCAGGCTGTAACTGAGCCCGAGCGGAGGGCGTGGCTCCGCAGAAATCCCCTGAAACAGACCGACTCCGGCTCAAAAGAACACACACCGTCGACGCTGAGATCTGATTGGACCGTTCGAATAAATACAGACTCATTCAACGACAGCAAACCCAGTCAGATCAGAGTCTGAGGAGAAGATATGCAAATAAATAAAACACAGATGATGCAAAACAACGACAACCTGCAAATTCAAAACCCCAGGACTGAAAAGAACCTGATAAAAACAAAAAAGATGGGTCTTTTTACTCATTTTTACCATTTTGACAATGCATTTTAGAGTTTTAGCTGTTTTTCCACAGTAGTTGAATAGTCTCTTGATGCATTCAGGTCACATGAGACTAAAGACGAAAAAAGAACGTATTTCACATCGACTTTTTGCCTCCATAAAGTTTATAAAAATTGACTTACCATTAGTTGCTTCTCACATTGTTAGAAAAGCTATTTGTTGCTGTTGTAGTATTTACCCTTTATTTATTTATTTATTAGTATCAGGAGTTCATTAAAAAGAAAAGTAACAAAATTTAAAAAAAGAGGAAAATATATTTAAAAAAAACCATATAAAACAAAAAATATGGAAAGTATGGAAAACAAATAAATAAATGCTGAATTACTAAATATTGTGCGTTTACAACAAACACATGTATCAAGGTAAGTGTCTTCTAGATCTGATTAAGATGCATAAATGAATAAATGATGAAGAATAAAGCTCAAATAAAGAAGAATTTTCCATTTTTGTCCAATAATACATGAACCACACAAATAAATAATATTATTCAGCTTGAAGACCACGAGAACGGTTTCATTAAAAATCACTGGAGTCGCGTTGAAAATGACAGCATGAATTTAATCAGACTCAATTACACAAAAATAAATCAACATAAAACCCCAAAACATAAATCCAAAATAATCACAAAACTGTTTACAGTGTACAACAGATATTTACATCCAGAGTGGTTTGTTTAAAGCTGCTTTGTGACCAATACATTCTGCACTGTTCACTGTCGGAGCCCAGACTGTATATAAAAGTGGACCAAGAGATCAGAAGGTTCTTTAAACTGTAATACCAGGATGAACCACTGGGGGAGGCTCCGTGAAACCAGCCAAAACACTTTAGATTCTTTCCATTTTCAGCTTGTAATAGTTTATCGTTATTTTGCTAATATTATTTTGTCTGCGTTTAATTTGTAATAATCTATTCTCGTTTGTTTGGTGATGGTTTATGCGACAGAGAAGCTTCAGTCTTTGCTCTAAATGTTAAATAAATAAACACAAAACGCACATTATATTTGAACATAACTACAATTGTAATATTAATTTAAGTCTGTCTTCATTGAAACCCTTGAAGCATGTTTTTCACTGTTATTAGTAGTGTGCTTTATTAATGCTATAAAATTAACCGCTAACAATCATTAGCCACATAAGCTATAATGAAGCATGTTTCTTTGTAGTTTAATGTAATATGTTAAAATAAAACTCATGCTTTTGTAAATTTAGACCCAAACAAACAGTATTTATTTATTATTTTTGCTTTTTGTTTATGACAAGAGCCTATTCTCTTCCCTCGGGGCCATATATTTATATATAGAGGCTAATCTTTAATATGCTAATAATAAATCATTAGCTCTGACCTCTCTTTACACTCACTGGTGTTTTAGCTAGCATGCTAATCTACCTAAATGACTGCTAACTTGATAATTGTTTGTATTTAGCAAAGATATGAAAGCACCTTCTGGCTCCATAACCTCCGTAAATAAGATATCACAGATGCAGGGTTTTTCTGAAGAAAGTGAAATGTTTAAAATGATAATCACATGCCGACTTCGACAACCAATTTACTCATGAAAACTGTGGAATGGAGCAATAAGATACTAAAAAGACAAATGAGGAGTGTTTTGAAGGCTGGCTCCAAGAAGACTGGCCTTCGTCCACGTTGCCCTTGTCCACTTTTATTTACAGCCTGAACCTGACACAGAAATATGCTAAAAACAACAGTTTTAAGATCTCAAAGTCTCAGTTTGGACGTCTTTATTTGCAGAATTCATGCATCAGAAAAAACAAAAAACGCACAAACTGAAAGTTAAAAGTCTAATGAGCGTTTGAAAGTGTGACCCTCAGACTGCTGTGATCTGAACAAAATAAATACTTGTGTGTCTGGAGATCAGTGCATGTGGAAGTCTGGGATCACACTCCAAACCACGAACACCTGCGGAGATCATTCAAATCCGTCACAACTTCAGCAACAAAACATTTCAGATTAATTATTTTAATAAAGTCAGAAGCCCCGCCCCTCGGAGTCACCCTTCCCTCCAAAACCAAAGAATTTCAAAGTCCTTTTTTTAAAATTTCAGAGCACTTTCCCGCCCTTTTCTCTGTGGTTTTTCAGCTTTTGAGTCTTGTCCGAACTCGTCTCACACATTTACTACAGACCGACACAAACAGGGACGGGTTCAAGCCTGAACACACAGTACAAGACTAGTGCGGCCTAAATCTGCAAAACTGTAAAGAGCAGTGTAAGCATCCAACAGTGTGAAAGCTAAACTAGCAACAGGAAAATAACACAAACTTGAAAATAGATGAGTCCAAAATGGGAAGAACTATAGTACTGTAGTGTCTATATGTCTGTTGTATTGGTGTTATGTTTGTGTTTTTGTGTGTTTTTTCTGTCTGGGATTAAAGGGGGTAATTAGCATTGTGCTAAATCCGGCGTATTTGCATTTTACATTCATTAATATGCACTGTCTCAATCAAATAAATGAATAAATGAGAATGAGATGCATGTTACTTTACACAAGGGTTTACCTGAACATGTCTGACACCAAGAGGAGGGTCTTACAAATGAGGAAAGGACGGAAGGGAGACTGACGGCCCGGGACAACAACGAAAAAGAAGCTAAGTCTTAAGGCGGATACAAGCGTCCAAGCTTCCTCTGGAGTGTGGAGCTCGGAGTAGAGCCACTGCTCCTTCACATCCAGAGGAGCAGCTGAGGCTGAGGTGTCTTTTTCTGATACCTCCTGGACGCCTTCTTTGGGAGGTGTCCCAGACATGTCCCACCAGGAGGAGGGTCTGTGTCTCGGCCTGGAACCCCTCAGTATTCCCCAGAGGAGCTGGAGCCCTCGTGTCCCGACCACAGAAAAGAGGAAGATACAAATAACGGGATCAATTTGTGAGAAACATGTTTCCCTTTCGTCCCAAATAAGGACCGGGACCTGCTCATAGAACTGGAGTTACATCCAGTAACTACCAGAGTCTAGTTCTGTTTTGGACGGGATCTGGCGCTTCTCGTGGTGTTTTCTTTTTCATAAGGAGTTTGTTCATGTGACCTTTTGGTTTTGAATAGATCTAACTCTTATTTATAGTTGAGGCTGTAAAAGTTTACCATTGATTTGTAAAAAGGGCATTGTTTAGTCTAAATATATGCATCATGCAGCCTTCATAGCAATAAATGAGCTCAGTGCTGCAGGAAAACATCCTAAAATACCCTCTCCCTCCCAAAAGTTGGATGACCAAAAGTACTTTAACAGAATACTCTCAGATAGCGAGTACTAACGGTGAATGTTCCTTTTTGACTTTAACAGATTGTTTATCATCTTCATTCAGAGTCTAATATTACACAGTTCTGTGCAGAGAAAAAAGGAAACAGACAAAATGACAAAAGTAACACGACTGTGGAGGCTCTGATAGCACCAAGTAACGAGTCCTAGTGTTGGTTACAGTACATTAAGGTTTTCTGCAGCAAAGGCCTGTTAGGACATATACTTTAGTGAAGGGCGTGGGCTCCAGAAAATGTACAGCACTGCTTTATGAACTTGTGCAATATAAAAACGCTATGCAACATGTTCTTTTTTCCAGTAGTGTCATGTATAAATCTGCTTTTTGATGACTCTCAACGCAGTTCTTCAGAATAAACACTCACAGCCATCTACTTCAGCTAATAATCTTCTTTTTTTTTTTTTGCCTACAACACAATGCTCATGTTCAGATGGAAAAAAATATGTGCAGAAGTGAAAAAAGAACGCTCAATGCCACATTTCTTTCGCTGTAAATGGGCAGTGGTAGTTGCTGATTGGCTGATGTGTGTCTAAAAGTAAAATATACATAAAACCACCTTAGATTAACTCAGAACAGAATCAGAGTCATATAATCAGCTTTATCAATGATATTATTTAAACCAGTTTTCGCAACAACAGCACCATGCACCGTTTTTATAATCTAGTGTTCGCCTCAACACTGTCTCCATTCAGATCTGAACAAACCATTAAACCAAATAAAATCAAGGGGAGTTTTAAATTATTTTTTGGATTTGAACTATGGTTTAGTAAAAACATAAAAATTAAAAAAATTAAAATCAGGAAACAGTTCCGTTTTAAAACCAATAACTTAACATGTATCACCAATTTAAAAAAAATAAAATAAAATAAAATGTTAGTTGAAGCCTTTAATCCATCAACAGTTTTTTTTTTTTAATTAATCTTTTTAGGCTCAAATATGAAAGCTATAACATAAATTGTATATATACAAAATTTGAAAAGTCAATAGACAGTAATACATAATTATATAATAACTATATTCTTAGGGTTAATTTATATTTGTCTATAATTTATGGTGATTAATAATTTATTAATGTATGATCCTGTGACTTTTGCTTGTAATTTTTCATTGTGCTTTCAAACATCACTTATGGTTTGTTTTTGTTCCTGGAACTAGAGACGTATTATTATTAACCTTGAGAAAAATACTACAACAAATATACATAATACACACATAATATAAGGAATAGCTTTTTACATTTTAATTTAAAAGACTAGAGAAAATAAAAAGTCTGCTTCTGTCTGGATTAACTGGACAAAAAACTAATTTAGTTTGGAGTAACATTTTTGCTATTTACAGGATTTCTAAACCGAGTGGAAATGGCTGTGAAGGGAAGGGATTCGTGAGCCCTTCTCTTATTGTTTCCCTTGTCCTCCATACAGACCCATTATGTTTCTTATCTACTGCACTACACACTCTTTTTTTCTCCTTTCTGTGATTTTGTAAGGAATCCTCAGCCTTGTGCCACATTTATGCTCAGAAAGCGATCTCCTTTGTGCTGCGTCCTGTTGTTTTGTCAAAAAACAAAAAAGATTTCTAATATATTACATACAAACCACATTAGCTCCTTATATCATTCGACAAATGGGAAAAAAACATGAGGTGAAACTGAAAACTAAGAAGCGCATGGCTAATTTGCATAAAATTTGCATAAAGAAACACAAATATGGCTTTTTAATGTAGCTATTAAATAGATGCTATTCATGTTTTTTACTGTTCATGCTATTATTTCACCTAAAGGCTCATTTATGCTCCCGTTACGCACACAGTTAGATCTGTTCGCTACAAACGCAGTCAGGAAAACAAGGGAATTCGTGTCTCTTTTTCTGGCGATGCGACAAAGTGGCAACGAAAGTATTTCCAAAAATTTGTGCGGGCTTTTAACAAGCTGCTGCTGGTGAAGCTACATCATAAACATCTTCATGACTCCACAGCTGCTCTTCAAAAAGTTCTGTCACATTTTTAATAGCACTCATGACTGCCCCCTGTGGCCACTGCAAGTACTGCTCCGTCAGTCGGTTTTCACAAGCTTTGGGAAAACAGACCAAAATATTAGTATCATGAGCATAAATGAGCCTTTATATGTCATTGATTTCCTGTCACACATATTTATCATTTTATTTATAGTCAAAATGCAGCAAAGACAGGAATATCCCACAAAACAATGAGCAGAAAGGGGCCAAATTTAACTTTTATCCATTTTTGGAGCTTTGACAAATGCAATACTCAGGAGAAAATAGCTCATCACAAAAAGCTGAAACCAAACTAAAATTTCTGGCACTATTGTTTCAAATATTGGTTTTGGTGTGAACAGAGAGGTATTTTAGGTCAAAGCTTCCTAAAAAACACGACAAGCCCGACGTAAATCAAACCCCAAAGTCTTCGTTTCAGGCCACAGTTTGTGATTGTTCAACGTTTCCAACAAAATAAAAGCGTCTTTCAACAAAACCATCACAATAAGTCCCTTTAAAATAATCTCTTTAGTCTCCAGTCGAATAAAAAAGCAGAAAGCCGTCGTTCCGTAACAGTAGGTGAAGCAAAGGATGCTGGGAAATGAAGTTCTGTTTGAAAAAAAGTATAATCCAAAAAGTGTTTACGATCCATCGTTCGGGCGGTAAAAACGGTGTTTCCCTTTGTCCTCGGCAGCCGCAGAGAGATGCATGATGGGTAACGTAGTCCAGTCTGGAGACGGTCTCACGGCTGGAGTCGAGACCGGGCGCTCGGCTGCACAGGTGCATCATGGGAAACAGGGGGTCGCATGTGGGTCTTGTTTGTCCTAAAGAAAAAAAGTGATGTTTAGTTGTTGACGGAGCTTTAAGTCTATGTCTGAATCAACACATGAATCACTTTACTGCACTAAAAATGAATGAATAAATAATGTAATTAAAGTGCATAAAAGGTATTAAAAGCCACTCATTTAGCACAACACAGAAGGACATGAACGGCAGCGGGACGAGGGAGGGACACCGCAGACACTGAACGCTCATTATGTCAAATTATGATCAGAGAAAGATAATATTGTGTGCCAATGAAGGGACAAAATGAAGCCATTTGGAGTTTTTGAAGGAGTTTAGGTGGATTTTTACACAGACTGTGGTGATGTTTCACTGAAATAACAGGTGTTTGTCAAGTGTCGTATAAGATTTATCAAAAAAACTTGGATTAAATGAACCGTAACTTACCAGGAGTGTTCTTCAGAGAGTCTTTAATACGGAGACTCGACCCTGAAACACACAAACACAACACAAGAGTTACTATCTGACATTTCTTTTTCTGCAGTATCTTCTCTTCAGCAGTCGGCACTTTTGGAGAAAACAGGAAAATAGACACAGTTCACACGTGTAACTCTGGCTTTAGACTGAATCTGTTCACGTCAAACCTTCACAGAGAACAGCTGATCTAGAGAAGATAAACAGATGGTTTCTGTTTTTATGGAGCCTACGTCAAGGTATAATTATATATAATCTAGCATAAAAGAAATGGGATGAAGAGAAGTGGACACAGGAAAAAAAAGGTACAGTATATTTGAATATTAAAAAATAAGCCATGGTCAACAAAAATACACACTTTTCTCTTGTTGGATCTACTTCTTGAGTAAAATTACATCCAAACATTTTCATTTTCAGCTCAAATGTAAATAATCGTCTGAAACGCAGGAGTGCTCCCAAATAATAATATATAAGGCTTCTAGTGTGAATTAAATGAGGTTTTCAAATGAGGTTTGTTCTTAAAATTGTTCTCGGTCTTGTTTAATCTCACTCATTTATTTATTTTATACATTGAATTATACATACATTTTATACATTTCAAAAGGTTTTATTTTGTGAAGCACCTTAAGCTGTATGAAAAATACTGTATAAATAAAGTTTTAAATAAGATTTTGGCACATATTAACACTGTTCCAGAGGTCATCTACATTATTACTCTGTTTAACAAGATTTATCAATTTATAAACTGTCAATCCAAAAACTCACCATTGTTTTTGCTCTATTTTAATGCTTTCCTCAAAAATCCTGAGAGAATGTCTCAAGTCTGACTGTTTCTCCACTGTTTACACATTACTCTTTACTTTAAGTCTAGTTTTCTCTGTTTGCTGTTCATGGAAGTATGCACCAACCAAGAGTCTGAGCCAATGAGCAGCAGACACTTTGAGAAATACATCTCCACTGTTTTCTGTCTTATCACAGAAACACTGATATATTTGTGAGCGTGAGATAAGAGTCGAGACTAAACAACGTTCGAGTGACACGGAGAAACGAGGCGGGTTTCAGGAGGAGGTCAGTGAAGTGGAAGAGGCTGAGAACACAGCTCGAGGATATGATCTGAGTTTACAGATCTGAACTTCTGTCGGCGATTCCACTCAAAGAAGATAAATGAGAGGCAAATAAACGTCTGGGAGCAGGTGATTTATATTTGACAAAGAGAAAACTGAAAGACTAATAAGAAGAATAAGATGAAACATTATATTGTGAGGATTAGGAAAGAGCAATAGGATGATATTACTCTTTTTTTTTATTCAGACTGTTTGTGCAGCAGTGTTTTTTAAGCTCTCATTATTACTTGGTTTGTTGATAGTTGTTGATTGGACGACGGATAATCCTCACTAAAGCAAAAGGAACAATAAAAACAAAGCTGGTGTTTATTTGCAACAGCTTTGTCTGGTTTTACACAGACTCAGTGTCTACAAAACATATTATTTCTAGGGTTGAGTAAAAAAATAAACAAAATCTGTATTTTTTTTAGACCATTTATGATTTTAAATAATTTACTTTTCTCTTGCTACTGATGTAAAAAGTGTATTTTTTCTGCACAAAGCCAACACAAAACAACAGCAGCAGCAGTGTATATTACCCTCACATTAAAAATAAAGCGTTTATTTTTACTTTCTGTTTCCATAAACCAGCTCTAATATAATTTACATGTTCACTGTTTTTAAATGTCCATGACTCCTTTCTCTGGTCATTATTAGTGTCTTTAGCGTTTGTTTACAGTCTTTATGTTCATTATTGAAGTTGCTCCGGGGCTAAACACAAGAAACACAAGCCTCTTCAGGAGAAACTGAACCGAACTGAGCCGAATCCCTGCGATAAACCCTGATCCCGTCCCGGTGAAGGGGTGTAAAGACCCGCCTCTTCGTCAGAACCCCGTGTGGCCTCTTCATTTACATCCGGCGCAAAAACAGGAACAAGATAAGAGCCAAAGAGACACAAAAGCAGCGTCGGTGGCAGACGGAGACACGCTCAGACACGACCGACACATTCCTGCCGTTTCTCACAAACCTCGCCCTTTTCCTTTAAAACTGCAGCCACCGCTAACTCAGCTCCGAGAAAAAAAGAGCGGGATCCAGCCTGAAGGGGTCCCACTGAGAGATATCAGAGATGATCAGTTTGATAGGACCACGGCTCTGAAGAAACAGCTTTATCTAAAAACATGTCCACACTTTTGATTTAGAGATGTCCACAGACCAGCCCCAAAAGACTCAGGGCAGGACTGGACCAGAACCAGCCCTGTTTGGTCCACTTTAATCAAATGAATGAATGAATAAAGGTGTGTTTATTAGATCAAAACATCAGAACATTAAAAACACACTTGAGCCTGAATTCCATTTTTTTCTTTTACTTTTTTGTCCTTCCTCCATTCTTCCTCCTCTTCTTTCCTTCTCTTCCTCTTGTCTTCCTTCTCTTCTTCCTTCTCCTCCTCTTCTTCCTCTCTGCTTCTTGTCTTCCTTCTCTTCTTCCTTCTCCTTCTTATAAATGTTCTATTTTGATCCGAGCAACAAATCAAACTCCAAAAAACAAGCCGTTGTTTGTTTTATTTGCATCACTTTCAAAATAAAAATCTCAAACTAGTCTAAGGGGCTTTTTGTTTTCTTTTTGATTCTAAAATGAATGATACACAGATTTACTTTGTTCAATCCGTCTGGTAAATCATTTTCTACAATCTGCTTCTTCCAAATATTGCTCGTATCTAGTTCCCAGCTCATTATCAGCTTTAATCTGCAGCAGTAGTTTACATAGAGCTCATAAAACAAGCTGGCAGCTGGAAAAGCCCCGTTCCCGCCTCGCTGCTAATTACAGACGACTCTCCGCTCGACTTTATTAGCTCCAGAAACGCTCCTCTTTTTATCTCAACACATTAAAACTGCTCTGAATGTGAACTATGTTCCTTCTCAACAGATTAGAAATGTAAGTACGCCGGACATGTCTTTAAAATGTGCAGCTAATGGCCATTTTAATCAACTTTAATCAAACAATCCTTGTTTAATGTCATTTTCTACTGTTTCTCATAGTTTTCTTCTGATTCAAACTAAATCTAACACGTAATGAGTTTGTTCCTGGTGTCTTCTCTAAATCATCACTCTTTTCTCTGTAATTATTAAGGAACACAGCATCTTTATCAAACTACAGCAGAGATGAGAGAGACGCAGAGGGAGAACATTACAAAAATCAAAATGTTTCTGAAAGGAGCAGGAAGCATCTGTGAGAAACTAAAACACAAATACCTCCAACAGAAACAGGTCAAAGACGAGGTTGAAGCAGTTATAAGTGGGTAAAGACTGCAGTGTGTCGAGGACAGAATGCAATATTTATCTTTAATACGACATCTAAAGCCAGTTCTAGTGACTAAAGGAACTAAGGATTGAAGTGAGGTGCAAGGGTAGAGTACAGCTAATATGCTCTGAGCCTCTTCTGAAAACAGCTCTAAAAGTGCCGTACTGTCCCAGATTATATTCATTGTAGTCCAAAAATAAAATAAATATAAAAAGCAATGATTTCTTTAGTCTAGTCTAGTCTAGTCTAGTGCCCAAGTGTCTGAAGCCACTTTTGTAATTGGTTTTATTGCTGTTTGAACCATTTGTACTTTGGCTTTTTTCTTCCCTTAAACCAGGTTTACACTATTTTATTTGGGGCAAATATTCTAGACCATATAATTAATCAAATCTGGCGACTACAGACCGGACATTGTCCGTATAAAATGAGTAACGAAAAGTATTAGACTTCAAAATCAAAATAGGAAGTCAATCATTAAAATAATAGCTGGAAAATTACACTGATGGTTTCACAAAGTGCTGCTGTTTTAAAGGCTATTCCACAATGTAATCAATATTGTCTCATGGAACCTCGTATCTTCTCATTCTGCCTTCTTTAATGTCACTTTTCTAAAGTTAATCAGAGAAAAACCAGCTCGACCGACTCCTAAACCCCTTCCTCTCGACGCTGAGAGAAAACAGGAATGTGGTCGGACCGTTTCCAAAATATCGAAACTACTCACAGAGAACGACTGACACGACGAGGATTACTGGAGTCAAACTGGACTCGAACTGGAGTCGAACTGGACTAGAACTGGACTCGAACTAGAGTCAAACTGGACTAGAACTGGACTAGAACTGGACTTGAACTGGACTCGAACTGGAGTCAAACTGGAGTCAAACTGGAGTCGAACTGGACTGGAACTGGACTAGAACTGGACTTGAACTGGACTCGAACTGGAGTCAAACTGGAGTCAAACTGGACTCGAACTGGACTGGAACTGGACTAGAACTGGACTCGAACTGGACTAGAACTGGAGTCGAACTGGACTAGAACTGGACTCGAACTGGACTAGAACTGGAGTCGAACTGGACTAGAACTGGACTCGAACTGGACTAGAACTGGACTAGAACTGGACTCGAACTGGACTCGAACTGGACTAGAACTGGACTAGAACTGGACTCGAACTAGAGTCATTACTCGAACTGGACTCGAACTGGAGTCAAACTGGACTCAAACTGGAGTCGAACTGGACTCGAACTGGAATCGAACTGGAATCGAACTGGACTCGAACTGGACTCGAACTGGAGTCAAACTGGACTCGAACTGGACTCGAACTGGACTCAAACTGGACTCGAACTGGAGTCAAACTGGACTCGAACTGGACTCGAACTGGACTCAAACTGGAGTCTGGGGTTATTTGGATACGACGGGTGCATCACTAAAGAAAGTGGCTTGTTTGAATAAAAACTTTAATTAATTATAATAATTATAACATGCTTCAACAGCTGAACTCTTTTATATTAAAATACGTCTGAAATTGCTTAGTTCTGTTTCAGCTTGATTTTTATAAATGTAATGATGTCTAGCCTCGTTACACGGTTGATGTTCACATCACCGAGAGCATGTGAACGTTCTGATTCCTCACAGTTATTGGACCACAGGGTCATGTAAATGTAAAAGTCTCTAAATGTCATGAATGATTTTCCATCACCACAGCCCCATCCCGACACTATCATGTGTTTCTGTTTCACGATGGAGCTCCAGTGTCTCGTGGATCTGTGGGAAACCGGAGAGTTTGTTTAAAAAGGTGAACTGCAGGAAGGAGGGGGTCTAGACATAAGTCAAACACAGCTTCAGGATGTTTCTACACCTGCCGCACAGGTAGTTCACTCATCGCCATGACAACAGCGCTCAGGTGAGACGGACCTCGAAGAAACACGGCTGAACAAACAACGTTCAACTTCAGACGTATACAGGATGACTACATTTACTATTTTAAAAGTGTATAAATGAAGAAAAAGCCGTGAATAGTTTGGTCAGTGTTAAAGTTCAGACTCACGGATCAGGTTTCTGTCTTAGTTTACACAACAGCCACAAGAATTCACGCCGACCGTGTGCGACCGACACTCTCGTCCTGTTTCTGACTCACATTTGTCGTCTTGCGGTGTGTTTTCTGTTTAGTGTTTGGCTCGGAGCTGGTTTGAAGTGAGCGGCGTCTGTCAGCGACTCGTCTGATTCCCGACGACAGATTAGTTTTAGGATCCGCTCTGTGTTGAAACGCTCGCACCGAGAGCTTCATTCGTCACGGTATTGACCAATCACAGCCTTTAGATCTTAATTACTGACTCGACAAACTGTTCAGCTATTTTTTTATGACATCAAGTATAAATCAGAGCAAGGCGTAAGAGAGGAGTTCACATGTTTTTGTGATTATATCTGTTTTTGTTTCATTTACAAAATCAAAACTGAGTGAGTTGTGTTTGTTGTAAAATACGTCTTATTTTACAGAGAAACAGCTAAAAAAACATAAAAATAGAGAAACAGCAGCAAATGAAACATGGATAAATGTTGGTAATGCTTCAGTGTTTAATGAGACAGAGATAATTACAGGATCACTACAGTCTACAACGATAAACTACAAAGATAAAAGTTTCAGGTCAGCTCTAAACTTTGATTTAATGTAATGTATTTGTATTTATTGAAGGAAAATTGGTCCAGTTTTACCTTTTTTTAAATAAAAGAAGCAGGAAAGGTTACTGCTGCTGTTGGAGGAGAGTGGAGTCTGAGACCGGGACAAAAAAACTAAACAGTGCTTTTATTGTGTAACTCAATCCCATTAGTAAAGTATGATTTATGAAACTATGAGCAGCATAAACCCTGCAGCTCTGTGACAGTGGAAGGCGTGTCAGTTTCCTACAGTCTGCGTGCGGTTTGACATGTTACAAGACGCCGAGGCCGAACGAGGAATGAGGAGAATTTCCAGTGTGTCTCCGGCTCTGCAGCAAACACACACTGAACCGAACGCCCCGAGACGATAAACAGCGAGTGCCGCTCATTCCTCGAACGTAACCTCGTGTTTGTAACGTCCCAGATCTGTAATAAGAGGCAGAAACGCGGCACTTACGGTACTTTCTGTCGGCAGTAGATGAACAGAGCGATGGCGGCTCCGACCGCGACCAGGACGGCGATGACGATCCCGGCGATGGCTCCGTCCGACAGACCCTCGTCCAACTCTCCTTCGGCTGGAAAACAAACAGCAATGAGAGTTTGGTTTAAAGCAGGGAGAGGTAAGATTGTAGAGGCACATGTTCCACTCTGTAAACACAACCGGCTCAAACATTTGTTCATCCCTCTTTTATTAAAGCTCATTAATGAAAACACAGAAGGTAATTGTGACTAATGATGTTCTGTATAAACGTAAAGGTGTAAATGTGGACGTGTTATTGTTATGGATAGATATACTGTAGATCTACCTTTTTTATATAAATGACATTGTTTTTGCTTATTTATTTATTTATTGTGTGTTTTGTGTTTCTTTGTGGTGCTACTGCTTTTATCCAAGACAAATTTCACCCACAGGAGATAATTAAAGAAACTTTGAACTAAGTACATTCTTTAATTTCTACACGGCTAGTACGAGAATTGTGTATCATTGACGGCAACATATTCAGAGAATGTACTTTTTTGCTGTTACTTGAGTAAAGAAGTGAGGTGTCTGTACTTCTACTAAGAACAGAATGTGAATACTTTTTTCTTGTTGACAAAAAAAGGTTCCACAGAAATAATCTACCGACAGACAGACAGACCACAACACTTTCCAATGAACCAGTTAGTGTTTTTATTTTATCTGACGGCGGTTGTACAGATGCCAAATGTCGGTGTGCTTCATGACAAACAGAAACCACAAACAGGAAGTGTGTGCAGCCTGCGTTTCCTTCTCAACGCGATGAGCTGCAGTGATAGAGTGTGATTATATCCGACGAGCCGCTGAGCGTGTGACGACTCTCAGATCAGATGGAGCTAATCATGATAAAACCGTAGCAGAGAAAACAAACTGCACTCAACGAGAAAATTAAGGTGTTTGGAAAGCACCCACTTTTCTTATCAATGATGTACATTATAGGGGCAGTTAGTGCTACATAAGCTAAAGGCCATAGGAGCAGTTAGCGCTGCATACGCTAAAGGCTATAAGAGCAGTTAGCGCTGCATACGCTAAAGGCTATAGGGGCAGTTAGCGCTGCATACGCTAAAGGCTATAGGGGCAGTTAGCGCTGCATATGCTAAATGCTACATGCTAAAAGTCACTGAAATCATATATTCTGTTCTTTGCAGAGATGGGACCAAGACATTGTTTGCAAGTCTTCAGTAAGTCTCAAGTCCTTGTCCTCAAATCCAAGTCAAGGGTCACAAGTCCCAGTCCAAGTCAACTCCAAAGTCCTATTCTTAAAGGTTTAAGTTCTTTCAAGTCTTTTCAGCAAACACTAATATTATGTTAAAACTGCATAATGTAAGCTTTTAAATCTGTATTTATTCAACAAAAAATATAAAGTAAGTTCAACTGACAAGTTGTATTTCTATAGAATATTTAGTCATGACAAGTTTTGTCATAATGACTTTTTTTTTCTTTGTTCATCAGTTTTTTTTTTACAAAGTGTGGCTGCTTCAAGGCCTTTAACAGGCGTTTAAAGTCTCGTACCTTTGACGGCGAGGAAGTGGCTCTTGGAGGAGGTCTCTCCGTCAGAGCGTGTCGTAGGCCTCGCAGGTAGCGTGTTGGAGTAGGCCACCTGATCGATGATGTACTCGGCGCTGTGACGGGGGTCAAGGTGCCGCTTGAACTTCCAGTGTAGTCGCTGGAGGGGTCGAGGAGGAGAAGCACCCAGCTTCACCGGGTCGTTTCACCTCCACCTCATCTTCGGCCTGTAGCGTCGCCGCTCGGGCCATCTGTGGACGGGACGGGTCACTTTAGAGCAGGGGTCTTCGAATTTAAATGTAATCACTGTCATCTGATTAATGTGAAGGATCACAGCCCTGTCTACAACGACAGGCCGATTACTGAGTCCAAGGGCAACACAAAGCTAACAGGACAGAAGTATTTAGACAAACAGCACATGCCTTAAAGCTCTAGTCCATGGTTCTTCTTTTCTTGTCCCTGTCTCAGACCTCCTCCAAAAGCAGTCTAGAGACCTAGTGCTCCTTTTGGAGCATGTGATTGTCCAAGGTTTTCTGTTCCTGAATAGAGGTTCTCATCTATTACAATCCCTTACAATAAACAGTAGATGGATCAGAAAGACTGTTTTTTCCACTAATGATTGGTTTTACAATAAACTATTTGGGTTTTAACCATTTTCACAACTAAAAGAAATACAGTCTGTTTAA
>CM072158.1:1035033-1102769 GCA_036850595.1 Rhyacichthys aspro | reverse complement strand
TTGTTGTTGTGTCACTGCAGTGATGCAAAGGCTGCTGGGAAAAAGAGGAAGTGGTGAGGATTTACCAAAACTAGAGACACTTCCATGAAAAGTGATTAAAGGGAGTGTTAATGGACACTCCTAATAATAATAAGTCATGACACTGACATCACAGACTTCTACTGTGTTCACCTCAAACTGGACGAAGACTAAAGAAGCTCCTAAGTCCTTTCCTAACCACTATTCCTTGACCTCATATAATTTAATTTACCTCTTAATGCATTTCTCTTTATGGCTTTTACCTGAAAATCAAAGAGTGCTTCATCCTGAAAACATTCCCAGTGATTGAGTGTTTTGTTTTTGTTTTTTTACAGTTTATTGTCATTCTTTTTATTGTTAAAATAGATAGAAAGTCAAAATAAATGCACAGATTTCAAAACTTGACGCCCGACGAGGCACAGTTTGGACTGAGCTGGTCTTTCTTTTCCATCTCGTTCCTTTGTTGACGTCGTTGTGGAGTTTTGTTGATGTCGTTGAATCAGTCACGTTTACTACGTTCTTCAAATGAACACGTCACAGTGTCTTTAGTAGTAGTAGTTTTTTCAGATCAGTGTAAAAGCTGCTCAGATTTAAAACTGAGACAGTCACTTTCAGACGAGAAAGACTCATTTTTACAAGAGTTTTTTTTTCCAAGTGCTTCATTTTGCAGATGTTCTTTTACTGAAGGAAAGAGTTTTGGAGTTTGAGTGTCCTCCTCGTCCTCCTCTTCCTCCTCGTCCTCCTCCTCGTCCTCGTCCTCCTCCTCGTCCTCCTCTTCCTCGTCCTCCTCCTCGTCCTCCTCTTCCTCCTCTTCCTCCTCGTCCTCGTCCTCCTCCTCGTCCTCCTCTTCCTCCTCGTCCTCATTAACATCGTGTCAGGACAAATCGCTGCTTTCTCTTTGAACACATCCTGGAGTTTTTCCCTGAGCCTGTTGTTATTATATTTTAAACCTGTTCCGACACGTTTCAGATGCAACCTTTTTTGAATAAATATGTGTCAAGTGTAAACATAAGAGTAAGGTTTGTTCCAAATGTCTGAATCACCTGCTTTTAAACAGCCTACATTCCCCATAATGCACCTGTTCCCGCTGATTCTAAACCCTTCCTTTTGTAGAAAACGCCCTCTTCTTTGACTCAGCTGCGGTTTTACACAAAGCTGTTGTAAATAGTTCTGAGGAAACTGGGATAAACTGCAGCACTTTGATTTGAACCACACACACCTCTCGAACACCAGAAATAAACCATTTATAAACAGATTATTAATACAAAAGTGAGAAAAGTGAAGGTAAATAAAGAGGAAAAGGCCTTAGTGCAATGCCACAGATGCCACTAGAGGGCAGAGCTACATTTAGATGGAATTATCTGAATTATTTCTGAATTAATTGGAGTTTCTGCTGAATGTAAACAGCTTAGTGGGACTGGAGCTGGACCTCAGTACCAAATAATGAGAAAAAAAACAAAGATGCTGCTGGTTAACGCTGTAATACCGCTTTTGACAGATACTTTATTTTGGTTTATTTTTATTGTACACTTGTTTTTTTCTGCTCTGACTTTACATTTATTGCATTAATAGAACCAGAAACACCTTTTTGAACTGATTGAAAGTCTAAAATCTACTATTTTTTGTTTTTGGTTCACATTTAGCAACAATAAACCATTCCAGTACCAAAAACAAACCCAAATAGAGGCTTAAACAGTGGCTTCTTTTCTGCAGCCGTGAACTTCACTCAGTTTTATTCTGAGGCTGTTATTATTGAACCGTGTAACCAAACCCGGCCTCGTCTTTACGGTGAGTCTATTAGTCTAATGACGCAGAGATAAGCTGTTAATTGTCTGTAAATGATGACCGTATACAGTCCTGGTGGATGTGTAAGAAACGGGGCTTTGTGATTGGTTCGTTTTCCGTCTGGCCCGCCCCCTTCGTGTCTCAGTGTTGACTCAGAGACATTCTTCACTAAAACAGCGCAGACCTGTTCAGACCCGTCCCGCTGCCTCCTCCTCCTCCGGCTTTTATCTGCAGCTCCTTTTCAATCGAATGACTTCATTGTTCCTCAAAGTCCTGGGAGTTTTTATCTTTTTTTGACACAGTTTTGAAACTTTATTCAAAACCAAAGAGAGACACATCTCCCTCAAAGACCTCAGGATGGATTCTGCTCTTCTTTCTTCTTGTTTTTCTACTTTATCTGGTTTATTTTAGACGACATCAGGCACAAACTAGGCTTTAAGACGGCATTTGAAACATCTTATTGCAAACCTTACACCAAAACCTTGAATCCAAATGTAGAAATAACCAGTCTGAACAAGCGCTGACCTTTTAATGAGATCATTTTTACAGTTAATGCAAAGTAACTGTGGCCTGTGGCAGTTCAGTCACAGCTCAGGGTGAAAACTTTATTTTTAAATGATGGCAATGATCACCATCAGTGTTAGTTCAGCCACAAAACAAGAACAAGAGTTTCATCTCGCGCTGATATTTACTGAGTCTGGTGTAAGTCTGGGACACAGAGGTCTTTCTGTCGTCAAAGAAACATGCCTCAACAAATCAACAAAGAAACCAAAGACTGTGGTGGAAGTCAGAGTGAAAGTTGTGGTAAAAGAGCTGAGGTTTGGTTTAATTTCCGTGCGTTGTTTGAGCGAGAGGCAGCGACCCGGATCCAGGCTGATGTTGTCGTAAACACTCTTTTCTTTTTGAGGCCGCGCCGCTGTGTTTACACTGACCACAGTTATTCTCACACACCACTGCTTCAGAGTTTCTTAAACGTCTCTGAGGACATCAGACGGGAAACTTCTGTCGACATAAACGTCTCCATTTAACCTGAAGATCATTATTACACACCGCAAATACTCACATTTATGTCATGTTTGTACAGTTTTGTTGAGTTTGTTGAGGTTATTGCTTAAACCCTTTAGCGTTGTGAGTCATATTTACCCTGCAGCAGTGAAACAGAGCCTCAGGGATGTTATTATAAACAAATGAAATTGTTAAATGTTAAATTTAGTAAATAAAGATTGAAAGTGTCAATAATGGCTGATCTCCAAATGTTGAGCAGTGTCAGAAATCACAAATATTGTAAAATCTGAATAAAGTAAAACAATAAATACTACGTTTTCAAAAGTTTATAATCATATGATTGTTTATATAGAGCTTTTTTATCTACAAACACTGGGACTGCATTTAATCTGACAACATTAGACATAAAGCACTTAGCACGTAGCATGTGCTAGCTCCAGCTCAATCTACACAGAACAACACGTGATGTTAGCGTGTTAGCATACAGCGTCGTCAGAATAAAGCTAAACATGTATCAGTGCATTAACATTCATGGTTTTATATGAAGATCACAGCCTGAGCTCTTCAGTGGGACATTTATGGTATTTATGGGACATTTTAAGAACAAACGAAGAAGAAACAGAAAACACACTACACATGAAGCACTTCTGGATGTCACGTCTGAATGAACAGTAATGGAACCAAATAAAACGACTTTGTGTAATTATCCGCTGAGTCATGGAAACAAAACAAATACAAGCTGTAATTGAACTAAATCTTGTGGATAATTGAAGATATTTCTTTATTGTAACGTGTAACACAACTCTGTCAGTGTGATTTCACGCTGCGTGTCTTTTGTGAGTAAATTCCAGGCGCTGTGTGGATCGGGTTTGACGGCCGCTCAAAGCTGTAACTGAGCCCGAGCGGAGGGCGTGGCTCTGCAGAAATCCCCTGAAACAGACCGACTCCGGCTCAAAAGAACACACACCGTCGACGCTGAGATCTGATTGGACCGTTCGAATAAATACAGATTCATTCAACGACAGCAAACCCAGTCAGATCAGAGTCGGAGGAGAAGATATGCAAATAAATAAAACACAGATGATGCAAAACAACCACAACCTGCAAATTCAAAACTCCAGGACTGAAAAGAACCTGATAAATACAAAAAAGATGGGTCTTTTTACTCATTTTTACCATTTTGACAATGCATTTTAGAGTTTTAGCTGTTTTTCCACAGTGGTTGAATAGTCTCTTGATGCATTCAGGTCACATGAGACTAAAGATGAAAAAAGAACGTATTTCACATCCTCCATAAAGTTTATAAAAATTGACTTACCATTAGTTGCTTCTCACATTGTTAGAAAAGCTATTTGTTGCTGTTGTAGTATTTACCCTTTATTTATTTATTTATTTATTTATTTATTTATTAGTATCAGGAGTTCATTAAAAAGAAAAGTAACAAAATTTAAAAAAAAGAGGAAAATATATTAAAAAAAAACATATAAAACAAAAAATATGGAAAGTATGGAAAACAAATAAATAAATGCTGAATTACTAAATATTGTGCGTTCACAACAAACACATGTATCAAAGCTAAGTGTCTTCTAGATCTGATTAAGATGTACAAATGAATAAATGATGAAGAATAAATAAAGCCAAAGCTAAGAATCTTCCATTTTTGTCCAATAATGCATGAACCACACAAATAAATAATATTATTCAGCTTGAAGACCACGAGAACGGTTTCATTAAAAATCACTGGAGTCGCGTTGAAAATGACAGCATGAATTTAATCAGACTCAATTACACAAAAATAAATCAACATAAAACCCCAAAACATAAATCCAAAATAATCACAAAACTGTTTACAGTGTACAACAGATATTTACATCCAGAGTGGTTTGGTTAAAGCTGCTTTGTGACCAATACATTCTGCACTGTTCACTGTCGGAGCCCAGACTGTATATAAAAGTGGACCAAGAGATCAGAAGGTTCTTTAAACTGTAATACCAGGATGAACCACTGGGGGAGGCTCCGTGAAACCAGCCAAAACACTTTAGATTCTTTCCATTTTCAGCTTGTAATAGTTTATCATTATTTTGCTAATATTATTTTGTCTGCGTTTAATTTGTAATAATCTATTCTCGTTTGTTTGGTGATGGTTTGTGCGACAGAGAAGCTTCAGTCTTTGCTCTAAATGTTAAATAAATAAACACAAAACGCACATTATATTTGAACATAACTACAATTGTAATATTAATTTAAGTCTGTCTTCATTGAAACCCTTAAAGCATGTTTTTCACTGTTATTAGTAGTGTGCTTTATTAATGCTATAAAATTAACCGCTAACAATCATTAGCCACATAAGCTATAATGAAGCATGTTTCTTTGTAGTTTAATTTAATATGTTAAAATAAAACTCATGCTTTTGTAAATTTAGACAGTATTTATTTATTATTTTTGCTTTTTGTTTATGACAAGAGCCTATTCTCTTCCCTCGGGGCCATATATTTATATATAGAGGCTAATCTTTAATATGCTAATAATAAATCATTAGCTCTGACCTCTCTTTACACTCACTGGTGTTTTAGCTAGCATGCTAATCTACCTAAATGACTGCTAACTTGATAATTGTTTGTATTTAGCAAAGATATGAAAGCACCTTCTGGCTCCATAACCTCCGTAAACAAGATATCACAAATGCAGGGTTTTTCTGATGAAAGTGAAATGTTTAAAATGATAATCACATGCCGACTTCGACAACCAATTTACTCATGAAAACTGTGGAATGGAGCAATAAGATACTAAAAAGGCAAATGAGGAGTGTTTTGAAGGCTGGCTCCAAGAAGACTGGCCTTCGTCCACGTTGCCTTTGTCCACTTTTATTTACAGCCTGAACCTGACACAGAAATATGCTAAAAACAACAGTTTTAAGATCTCAAAGTCTCAGTTTGGACGTCTTTATTTGCAGAATTCATGGATCAGAAAAAACAAAAAACGCACAAACTGAAAGTTAAAAGTCTAATGAGCGTTTGAAAGTGTGACCCTCAGACTGCTGTGATCTGAACAAAATAAATACTTGTGTGTCTGGAGATCAGTGCATGTGGAAGTCTGGGATCACACTCCAAACAACAAACACCTGCGGAGATCATTCAAATCCGTCACAACTTCAGCAACAAAACATTTCAGATTAATTATTTTAATAAAGTCAGAAGCCCCGCCCCTCGCAGTCACCCTTCCCTCCAAAACCAAAGAATTTCAAAGCCCTTTTTTTAAAATTTCAGAGCACTTTCCCGCCCTTTTCTCTGTGGTTTTTCAGCTTTTGAGTCTTGTCCGAACTCGTCTCACACATTTACTACAGACCGACACAAACAGGGACGGGTTCAAGCCTGAACACACAGTACAAGACTAGTGCGGCCTAAATCTGCAAAACTGTAAAGAGCAGTGTAAGCATCCAACAGTGTGAAAGCTAACAACAGGAAAATAACTGCATAAAATAGATGAGTCCAAAATGGGAAGAACTGTAGTACTGCACTGTCCATACGTCTGTTGTATTGGTGTTATATTTGTGTTTTTGTTTGTTTTTTCTATGTCTGGGATTATTGGGGAATTAGCCATGTGCTAAATCTGGTGTATTTACGACAATTTGCATTTTACATTCATTAATATGCACTGTCTCAATCAAATAAATGAATAAATGAAAATGAGATGCATGTTTCATTACACAAGGGTTTACCTGAGCAGGTCTGACACCAAGAGGACTTTAAGGGTCTTACAAATGAGGAAAGGACGTAAAGGAGACTGACAGACCGGGACAACAACGAAAAAGAAGCTAAGGCTTAAGGTCAGGCATCTTTTTCAGATACCTCCTGGACACCTTCTTTGGGCAGGTGTCCCAGGCATGTCCCACCAGGAGGAGGGTTCCCCAGAGGAGCTGGAGCCCTCGGGTCCCGACCACAGAAAAGAGGAAGATACAATTCGTCCCAAATCAGGACCGGGACCTGCTCAGGCTCATAGAACTGGAGTTACATCCAGTAACTACCACATTCCAGTTCTGTTTTTGGCGTGATCTGGCGCTTCTCGTGGTGTTTTCTTTTTCATAAGGAGTTTGTTCATGTGACCGAAATATCTTATCCTTTTGGTTTTGAATAGATCTAACTCTTATTTATAGTTGAGGCTGTAAAAGTTTACCATTGATTTGTTAAAAGGGCATTGTTTAGTCTAAATATATGCATCATGCAGCCTTCATAGCAATAAATGAGCTCAGTGCTGCAGGAAAACATCCTAAAATACCCTCTCCCTCCCAAAAGTTGGATGACCAAAAGTACTTTAACAGAATACTCTCCGAGAGCGAGTACTAACGGTGAATGTTCCTTTTTGACTTTAACAGATTGTTTATCATCTTCATTCAGAGTCTAATATTACACAGTTCTGTGCAGAGAAAAAAGGAAACAGACAAAATGACAAAAGTAACACGACTGTGGAGGCTCTGATAGCACCAAGTAACGAGTCCTAGTGTTGGTTACAGTACATTAAGGTTTTCTGCAGCAAAGGCCTGTTAGGACATATACTTTAGTGAAGGGCGTGGGCTCCAGAATATGTACAGCACTGCTTTATGAACTTGTGCAATATAAAAACGCTATGCAACATGTTCTTTTTTCCAGTAGTGTCATGTATAAATCTGCTTTTTGATGACTCTCAACGCAGTTCTTCAGAATAAACACTCACAGCCATCTACTTCAGCTAATAATCTTCTTTTCTTTTGCCTACAACCTGTTGGAAAAAAATATGTGCAGAAGTGAAAAAAGAACGCTCAATGCCACATTTCTTTCGCTGTAAATGGGCAGTGGTAGTTATTGATGTGTGTCTAAAAGTAAAATATACATAAAACCACCTTAGATTAACTCAGAACAGAATCAGAGTCACATAATCAGCTTTATCAATGATATTATTTAAACCAGTTTTCGCAACAACAGCACCATGCACCGTTTTTATAATCTAGTGTTCGCCTCAACACTGTCTCCATTCAGTTCTGAACAAACCATTAAACCAAATAAAATCAAGGGGAGTTTTAAATTATTTTTTGGATTTGAACTATGGTTTAGTAAAAACATAAAAAATTAAAAAAATTAAAATCAGGAAACAGTCCCTTTTTAAAACCAATAACTTAACATGTATCACCAATTAAAAAAAATAAAATAAAATAAAATGTTAGTTGAAGCCTTTAATCCATCAACAGTTTTTTTTTTTTTTAATTAATCTTTTTAGGCTCAAATATGAAAGCTATAACATAAATTGTATATATACAAAATTTAAAGTCAATAGACAGTAATATATAATTATATAATAACTATATTAGGGCTATAATAGGGTTAATTTATATTTGTGGTGATTAATAATTTATTAGTGCATGATCCTGTGACTTTTGATTGTAATTTTTCATTGTGCTTTGAAACATCTGCAGACGACTTGTGACATTAAACACAGTATTTTAAAAAAGTCATTATGGCTCTTATGGTTTGTTTTTGTTCCTGGGACTAGAGACGTATTATTATTAACCTTGAGAAAAATACTACAACAAATATACATAATACACACATAATATAAGGAATAGCTTTTTACATTTTAATTTA
Source organism: Rhyacichthys aspro (assembly GCA_036850595.1). NCBI lineage: Eukaryota > Metazoa > Chordata > Actinopteri > Gobiiformes > Rhyacichthyidae > Rhyacichthys > Rhyacichthys aspro. The sequence goes on along the minus strand of CM072158.1, from coordinate 1,094,346 downwards.
AAAGACTAGAGTAGAGAAAATAAAAAGTCTGCTTCTGTCTGGATTAACTGGACAAAAAACTCATTTAGTTTGGAGTAACATTTTTGCTATTTACAGGATTTCTAAACCGAGTGGAAATGGCTGTGAAGGGAAGGGATTCGTGAGCCCTTCTCTTATTGCTCCCCTTGTCCTCCATACAGACCCATTATGTTTCTTATCTACTGCACTACACACTCTTTTTTTCTCCTTTCTGTGATTTTGTAAGGAATTCTCAGCCTTGTGCCACATTTATGCTCAGAAAGCGATCTCCTTTATGCTGCGTCCTGTTGTTTTGTCAAAAAACAAAAAAGATTTCTAATATATTACATACAAACCACATTAGCTCCTTATATCACTGGACAAATGGGAAAAAAACATGAGGTGAAACTGAAAACTAAGAAGCGCATGGCTAATTTGCATAAAATTTGCATAAAGAAACACAAATATGGCTTTTTAATGTAGCTATTAAATAGATGCTATTCATGTTTTTTACTGTTAATGCTATTATTTCACCTAAAGGCTCATTTATGCTCCCGTTACGCACACAGTTAGATCTGTTCGCTACAAACGCAGTCAGGAAAACAAGGGAATTCGTTTCTCTTTTTCTGGCGATGCGACAAAATGGCAACGAAAGTGTTTCCAAAAATTTGTGCGGGCTTTTAACAAGCTGCTGCTGGTGAAGCTACATCATAAACATCTTCATGACTCCACAGCTGCTCTTCAAAAAGTTCTGTCACATTTTTAATAGCACTCATGACTGCCCCCTGTGGCCACTGCAAGTACTGCTCCGTCAGTCGGTTTTCACAAGCTTTGGGAAAACGGACCAAAATATTAGTATCATGAGCATAAATGAGCCTTAATATGTCACTGATTTCCTGTCACACATATTTATCATTTTATTTATAGTCAAAATGCAGCAAAGACAGGAATATCCCACAAAACAATGAGCAGAAAGGGGCCAAACTTAACTTTTATCCATTTTTGGAGCTTTGACAAATGCAATACTCAGGAGAAAATAGCTCATTTTGACTTTATCACTATGGCAGAATAGAGAACTATTAAAATTCATTAAAGAATCACAAAAAGCTGAAACAAAACTAAAATTTCTGGCACTATTGTTTCAAATATTGGTTTTGGTGTGAACAGAGAGGTATTTTAGGTCAAAGCTTCCTAAAAAACACGACAAGCCCGACGTAAATCAAACCCCAAAGTCTTCGTTTCAGGCCACAGTTTGTGATTGTTCAACGTTTCCAACAAAATAAAAGCGTCTTTCAACAAAACCATCACAATAAGTCCCTTTAAAATAATCTCTTTAGTCTCCAGTCGAATAAAAAAGCAGAAAGCTGTCGTTCCGTAACAGTAGGTGAAGCAAAGGATGATGGGAAATGAAGTTCTGCTTGAAAAAAAGTATAATCCAAAAAGTGTTTTACGATCCATCGTTCGGGCGGTAAAAACGGTGTTTCCCTTTGTCCTCGGCAGCCGCAGAGAGATGCATGATGGGTAACGTAGTCCAGTCTGGAGACGGTTTGACGGCTGGAGTCGAGACCGGGCGCTCGGCTGCACAGGTGCATCATGGGAAACAGGGGGTCGCATGTGGGTCTTGTTTGTCCTAAAGAAAAAAAGTGATGTTTAGTTGTTGACAGAGCTTTTAGGCTGTGTCTGAATCACTTTAGTGCACTTTATACTTGTTCCTCTATTTTGTGTTGGAGTCTGAATGTTAGAAACTGAACTGTAGTGCACTCAAAGTTTCCCACAATGCATCAGTAAAAGTAGTGACTCAAAATAGACCATAATGCTTTGTGAATTGTTGGAGAGGAGGCTTTGTGGAAATGTACTTAGTTGTAAAAACAAGACACTTTCCACACACATTCGCACAAATAAAAGTTGATTTGGTAGTAAAAATGAATAAATAAATAAATAATGTAATTAAAGTGCATAAAAGGTATTAAAAGTGCATTTTTTAAGATGGTGGAGGTGGGGGCCGAAAATAAAGATATAATACAATACAGCCTCAGAAATAAGAGCTTCCTCTGAGACAGAAAAGAGCTGCAATAATCCAGTCTGTGTTGGTCGTTAATAGAATACGTCTTAATGAATAAAACACACGTTATTATTAATATTTGTATCACTCAGCAGGGAAAGGCCTTTTTAGCTGCATATTTACTAAAACTGCTGCTAAGGTTTGGGGCTAAGCTGACAATAGCTCGTAAATCACAGAAAACTGCTCTGTCCCTTTAGGGAAAAAGGAGCAGGGAAACAGAAAGACATGAAGTTAATATTGTGTGCTAATAAAGGGACAAAATGAAGCCATTCGGAGTTTTTGAAGGAGTTTTTCACACAGACTGTGGTGATGTTTCACTGAAATAACAGATGTTTGTCAAGTGTCGTATAAGATTTATCAAAAAAACTTGGATTAAATGAACCGTAACTTACCAGGAGTGTTCTTCAGAGAGTCTTTAATACGGAGACTCGACCCTGAAACACACAAACACAACACAACAACGTTAATATACGACTTTTTCTGCAGTATCTTCTCTTCAGCAGTCGGCACTTTTGGACAAAACAGGAAAATAGACATAGTTCACACATGTAACTCTGGCTTTAGACTGAATCTGTTCACGTCAAACCTTCACAGAGCACAGCTGATCTAGAGAAGATAAACAGATGGTTTCTGTTTTTATGGAGCCTACGTGGAGAAGCATAAAAGAAATGAGATGAAGAGAAGTGGACACAGGAAAAAAAAGGTACAGTATATTTGACAAACACACTTTTCTCTTGTTGGATCTACGTCTTGTGTAAAAATTTCATCCAAACATTTTCATTTTCAGCTCAAATGTAAATAATCGTCTGAAACGCAGGAGTGCTCCCAAATAATAAGATATTAAGCTTCTAGTGTGAATTAAAGCTTTTGATAAAACAGACATGAAATGAGATGTGGACAGTTTCAAATGAGGTTTGTTCTTAAAATTGTTCTTGATCTTGTTTAATCTCACTTATTTTTATTTTATTATTTTATACATACATCTTATACATTTCAAAAGTTTTTATTTCGCGAAGCACCTTAAGCTGTATGAAAAATACTGTATAAATAAAGTTTCCTTGATTCCATTAAGTCTGGCACCCATTACTTTTAATTAAAAAACTTAATAATCACATTTTTAAATAAACTTTTGGCACATTTTAACACTGTTCCAGAGGTCCTCTATATAATCACTCTGTTTAACAAGATTTATCAAAGTAAACCCTGGTTTTATAAACTGTCAATCCAAAAACTCACCATTATTTTGCTCTATTTTAATGCTTTCCTCAAAAATCCTGGGTGAATGTCTCAAGTCTGACTGTTTCTCCACTGTTTACACATTACTCTTTACTTTAAGTCTAGTTTTCTCTGTTTGCTGTTCATGGAAGTATGCACCAACCAAGAGTCTGAGCCAATGAGCAGCAGACACTTTGAGAAATACATCTCCACTGTTTTCTGTCTTATCACAGAAACACTGATATATTTGTGAGCGTGAGATAAGAGTCGAGACTAAACAACGTTCGAGTGACACGGAGAAACGAGGCGGGTTTCAGGAGGAGGTCAGTGAAGTGGAAGAGGCTGAGAACACAGCTCGAGGATATGATCTGAGTTTACAGATCTGAACTTCTGTCGGCGATTCCACTCAAAGAAGATAAATGAGAGGCAAATAAACGTCTGGGAGCAGGTGATTTATATTTGACAAAGAGAAAACTGAAAGACTAATAAGAAGAATAAGATGAAACATTATATTGTGAGGATTAGGAAAGAGCAATAGGACAATATTACTCTGTTTTCTATTTGTTGAAGTTCTAAGCTCTCATTATTACTTGGTCTGATTGTTGTTGATTGCTGTTGATTGTTGTTGATTGTTGTTGATTGTTGTTGATTGTTGTTAATTCGACGACAGATAATCCTCACTAAAACAAAAGGAACAATAAAAACAAAGCTGGTGTTTATTTGCAACAGCTTTGTCTGGTTTTACACAGACTCAGTGTCTACAAAACATATTATTTCTAGGGTTGAGTAATAAAATAAATAAAATCTGTATTTTTTTATTGACCATTTATGATTTTAAATAATTTACTTTTCTCTTGCTACTGATGTAAAAATTTAAAGTGTATTTTTTATTCATTTCTTTTTCTGCACAAAGCCAACACAAAACAACAACAGCAGCAGTGTATATTACCCTCACATTAAAAATAAAGCGTTTATTTTTACTTTCTGTTTCCATAAACCAGCTCTAATATAATTTACATGTTCACTGTTTTTAAATGTCCATGACTCCTTTCTCTGGTCATTATTAGTGTCTTTAGCGTTTGTTTACAGTCTTTATGTACATTATTGAAGTTGCTCCGGGGCTAAACACAAGAAACACAAGCCTCTTCAGGAGAAACTGAACCGAACTGAGCCGATTCCCTGCGATAAACCCTGATCCCGTCCCGGTGAAGGGGTGTAAAGACCCGCCTCTTCGTCAGAACCCCGTGTGGCCTCTTCATTTACATCCGGCGCAAAAACAGGAACAAGATAAGAGCCAAAGAGACACAAAAGCAGCGTCGGTGGCAGACGGAGACACGCTCAGACACGACCGACACATTCCTGCCGTTTCTCACAAACCTCGCCCTTTTCCTTTAAAACTGCAGCCGCCGCTAACTCAGCTCCGAGAAAAAAAGAGCGGGATCCAGCCTGAAGGGGTCCCACTGAGAGATATCAGAGATGATCAGTTTGATAGGACCACGGCTCTGAAGAAACAGCTTTATCTAAAAACATGTCCACTTTACTCAGACTAACTCCACTTTACTTCCTCTGAAAGTCACTCGTCTGATTCCACTCTGGTTTAATCAACAACAACATAAAAACTATACTGGTGTTTTTGGATGAGATTTTAAATAAATAAATAAATAAATAATGGTGTGTTTATTGGGCTCTTGATTTGCTCAAAACAGAACATTAAAAAACACACTTGAGCCAGAATTCAAAGTTCTATTTTTTTCATTTTTTGTTTCTCCTTCTGTTCCCTCTGTCCTTCCTCCATTCTTCCTCCTTTTCTTTCCTTCTCCTCCTCTTCTTCCTCTCTGCTTCTTGTCTTCCTTCTCTTCTTCCTTCTCCTTCTTGTAAATGTTCTATTTTGATCCGAGCAACAAATCAAAGTCCAAAAAACAAGCCGTTGTTTGTTTTATTTGCATCACTTTCAAAATAAAAATCTCAAACTAGTCTAAGGGGCTTTTTGTTTTCTTTTTGATTCTAAAATGAATGATACACAGATTTACTTTGTTCAATCCGTCTGGTAAATCATTTTCTACAATCTGCTTCTTCCAAATATTGCTCGTATCTAGTTCCCAGCTCATTATCAGCTTTAATCTGCAGCAGTAGTTTACATAGAGCTCATAAAACAAGCTGGCAGCTGGAAAAGCCCCGTTCCCGCCTCGCTGCTAATTACAGACGACTCTCCGCTCGACTTTATTAGCTCCAGAAACGCTCCTCTTTTTATCTCAACACATTAAAACTGCTCTGAATGTGAACTATGTTCCTTCTCAACAGATTAGAAACGTAAGTTTAAATGTGCAGCTAAGGCCATTTTAATCAACTTTAATCCTTGTTTTATGTCATTTTCTACTGTTTCTCATAGTTTTCTTCTGATTCAAACTAAATCTAACACGTAATGAGTTTGTTCCTGGTGTCTTCTCTTAATCATCACTCTTTTCTCTGTAATTATTAAGGAACACAGCATTTATCAAACTACAGCAGAGATGAGAGAGATGCAGAGGGAGAACATTACAAAAATCAAAATGTTTCTTAAAGCAGCAAGAAGCATCTGTGAGAAACTAAAACACAAATACCTCCAACAGAAACAGGTCAAAGACGAGGTTGAAGCAGTTATAACGGGGTAAAGACTGCAGTGTGTCGAGGACAGAATGCAATATTTATCTTTAATACAACATCTAAAGCCAGTTCTAGTGACTAAAGGAACTAAGGATTGAAGTGAGGTGCAAGGATAGAGTACAGCTAATATGCTCTGAGCCTCTTCTGAAAACAGCTCTAAAAGTGCCGTACTGTCCCAGATTATATTCATTGTAGTCCAAAAATAAAATAAATACAAAAAGCAATGATTTCTTTAGTCTAGTCTAGTCTAGTGCCCAAGTGTCTGAAGCCACTTTTGTAATTGGTTTTATTGCTGTTGGAACCATTTGTACTTTGACTTTTTTCTTCCCTTAAACCAGGTTTACACTATATTATTTGGGGCAAATATTCTAGACCATATAATTAATCAACTCTGGCGACTACAGACCGGACATTGTTCGTATAATGAGTAACGAAAAGTATTAGACTTCAAAATCAAAATAGGAAGTCAATCATTAAAATAATAGCTGGTATAATAAAAATAATTACACTGATGGTTTCACAAAGTGCTGCTGTTTTAAAGGCTATTCCACAATGTAATCAATGTTGTCTCATGGAAACTCGTATCTTCTCATTCTACCTTCTTTAATGTCACTTTTCTAAAGTTAATCAGAGAAAAACCAGCTCGACCGACTCCAACCCCTTCCTCTCGACGCTGACACAAAACAGGAATGTGGTCCGACCGTTTCCAAAATATCGAAACTACTCACAGATAACGACTGACACGACGAGGATTACTGGAGTCAAACTGGAGTCAAACTGGAGTCGAACTGGACTCAAACTGGAGTCAAACTGGAGTCGAACTGGACTCGAACTGGACTAGAACTGGACTTGAACTGGACTAGAACTGGACTGGAACTGGACTAGAACTGGACTTGAACTGGACTCGAACTGGAGTCAAACTGGACTCGAACTGGAATCGAACTGGACTCGAACTGGACTCGAACTGAAGTCGAACTGGAATCGAACTGGACTCGAACTGGACTCGAACTGGACTCGAACTGGAATCGAACTGGACTCGAACTGGACTCGAACTGGAATCGAACTGGACTCGAACTGGACTCGAACTGGACTCGAACTGGACTCGAACTGGACTCGAACTATTATATTATACGTCATATATTTGGATATGACGGGTGCATCACTAAAGAAAGTGGCTGAGTCTGAAATTGCTTAGTTCTGTTTCAGCTTGATTTTTATAAATGTAATGATGTAATGTCTAGCCTCGTTACACGGTTGATGTTCACATCACCGAGAGCATGTGAACGTTCTGATTCCTCACAGTTATTGGACCACAGGGTCATGTAAATGTAAAAGTCTCTAAATGTCATGAATGATTTTCCATCACCACAGCCCCATCCCGACACTATCATGTGTTTCTGTTTCACGATGGAGCTCCAGTGTCTCGTGGATCTGTGGGAAACCGGAGAGTTTGTTTAAAAAGGTGAACTGCAGGAAGGAGGGGGTCTAGACATAAGTCAAACACAGCTTCAGGATGTTTCTACACCTGCCGCACAGGTAGTTCACTCATCGCCATGACAACAGCGCTCAGGTGAGACGGACCTCGAAGAAACACGGCTGAACAAACAACGTTCAACTTCAGACGTATACAGGATGACTACATTTACTATTTTAAAAGTGTATAAATGAAGAAAAAGCCGTGAATAGTTTGGTCAGTGTTAAAGTTCAGACTCACGGATCAGGTTTCTGTCTTAGTTTACACAACAGCCACAAGAATTCACGCCGACCGTGTGCGACCGACACTCGTCCCTGTTTCTGACTCACATTTGTCGTCTTGCGGTGTGTTTTCTGTTTAGTGTTTGGCTCGGAGCTGGTTTGAAGTGAGCGGCGTCTGTCATCGACTCGTCTGATTCCCGACGACAGATTCGTTTTAGGATCCGCTCTGTGTTGAAACGCTCGCACCGAGAGCTTCATTCGTCACGGTATTGACCACAGCCTTTAGATCTTAATTACTGACTCGACAAACTGTTCAGCTATTTTTTTATGACATCAAGTATAAATCAGTGCAAGGCGTAAGAGAGGAGTTCACGTTTTTGTGATTATATTGTTCAAAATCAAAACTGAGTGAGTTGTGTTTGTTGTAAAATACGTCTTATTTTACAGAGAAACAGCTGAAAAAAGATAAAAAAAATAGAGAAACAGCAGCAAATGAAACATGGATAAATGTTGGTAATGCTTCAGTGTTTAATGAGACAGAGATAATTCCAGGATCACTACAGTCTACAACGATAAACTCCAAAGAGAAAAGTTTCAGGTCAGCTCTAAACTTTGATTTAATGTAATGTATTTGTATTTACTGAAGGAAAATTGGTCCAGTTTTACCTTTTTTTAAATAAAAGAAGCAGGAAAGGTTACTGCTGCTGTTGGAGGAGAGTGGAGTCTGAGACCGGGACAAAAAAACTCAATAGTGCTTTTATTGTGTAACTCAATCCCATTAGTAAAGTATGATTTATGAAACTATGAGCAGGGATGTGATGAACCCTGCAGCTCTGTGACAGTGGAAGGCGTGTCAGTTTCCTACAGTCTGCGTGCGGTTTGACATGTTACAAGACGCCGAGGCCGAACGAGGAATGAGGAGAATTTCCAGTGTGTCTCCGGCTCTGCAGCAAACACACACTGAACCGAACGCCCCGAGACGATAAACAGCGAGTGCCGCTCATTCCTCGAACGTAACCTCGTGTTTGTAACGTCCCAGATCTGTAATAAGAGGCAGAAACGCGGCACTTACGGTACTTTCTGTCGGCAGTAGATGAACAGAGCGATGGCGGCTCCGACCGCGACCAGGACGGCGATGACGATCCCGGCGATGGCTCCGTCCGACAGACCCTCGTCCAACTCTCCTTCGGCTGGAAAACAAACAGCAATGAGAGTTTGGTTTAAAGCAGGGAGAGGTAAGGCTATAGGTGCCCCTGCCCCACTGACCCCTCCACCACATCCCATACGTCTCATGTTCTGGGGTTTTATTCAACTCAAACATTTGTTTATCCCTCTTTTATTAAAGCTCATTAATGAAAACACAGAAGGTAATTGTGACTAATGATGTTCACACTGTATAAACATAAAGGTGTAAATGTGGACGTGTTATTGTTATGGATAGATATACTGTAGATCTACCTTTTTTTTTAAATGACATTTTTGTTTTTGCTTATTTATGTATTTATTTATTTATTGTGTGTTTTGTGTTTCTTTGTGGTGCTACTGCTTGCCCTTTTTATCCAAGACAAATTTCACCCACAGGAGATAATTAAAGAAATTTTGAATTTATTTCTACACGGCTAGTACGAGTATTGTGTATCATTGACAGCAACATTAATTTATACGTTTTACTTAAGTACATTTCAGAGAATGTACTTTTTTACAGTTAGTTGAGTAAAGAAGTTGAATCTACTACAGAGTCGTTTTTAACTCAGGTGTCTGAACTTCTACTAAGAACAGAATGTGAATGCTTCTTCTTGGTGTTGACAAAAAAAGGTTCCACAGAAATAATCTACCGACAGACAGACCACAACACTTTCCAATGAACCAGTTAGTGTTTTTATTTTATCTGACTGTTGTACAGATGCCAAATGTCGGTGTGCTTCATGACAAACAGAAACCACAAACAGGAAGTGTGTGCAGCCTGCGTTTCCTTCTCAACGCGATGAGCTGCAGTGATAGAGTGTGATTATATCCGACGAGCCGCTGAGCGTGTGACTCTCTCAGATCAGATGGAGCTAATCATGATAAAACCGTAGCAGAGAAAACAAACTGCACTCAACGAGAAAATTAAGGTGTTTGGAAAGCACCCACTTTTCTTATCAATGATGTACATTATAGGGGCAGTTAGTGCTACATAAGCTAAAGGCCATAGGAGCAGTTAGCGCTGCATACGTTAAAGGCTATAAGAGCAGTTAGCGCTGCATACGCTAAAGGCTATAGGGGCAGTTAGCATACTAAACTAGACATTTCATTAAAGTTACGCTGCATACGCTAAAGGCTATAGGGGCAGTTAGCGCTGCATATGCTAAATGCTACATGCTAAAAGTCACTGAAATCATATGTTCTGTTCTTTGCAGAGATGGGACCAAGACATTGTTTGCAAGTCTTAAGTAAGTCTCAAGTCCTTGTCCTCAAATCCAAGTCAAGGGTCACAAGTCCAGTCCAAGTCAACTCCAAAGTCCTATTCTTAAAGGTTTAAGTTCTTTCAAGTCTTTTCAGCAAACACTAATATTATGTTAAAACTGCACAATGTAAGCTTTTAAATCTGTATTTATTCAACAAAAAATATAAAGTAAGTTCAACTGACAAGTTGTATTTCTATAGAATATTTAGTCATGACAAGTTTTGTCATAATGACTTTTTTTTTCTTTGTTCATCTTTTTTTTTTTTTTACAAAGTGTGGCTGCTTCAAGGCCTTTAACAGGCGTTTAAAGTCTCGTACCTTTGACGGCGAGGAAGTGGCTCTTGGAGGAGGTCTTCCCCGTCAGAGCGTTGTAGGCCTCGCAGGTGTAGGTGCCCGTGTTGGAGTAGGCCACCTGATCGATGATGTACTCGGGCGTCGTGACGGGGGTCAAGGTGCCGTTGAACTTCCAGGTGTAGCTCGCCGGAGGGGTCGAGGAGGAGAAGCACTCCAGCTTCACCGGGTCGTTCACCTCCACCTCATCTTCGGCCTGTAGCGTCGCCGGCTCCGGGCCATCTGTGGACGGGACGGGTCACTTTAGAGCAGGGGTCTTCGAATTTAAATGTAATCACTGTCATCTGATTAATGTGTGAAGGATCACAGCCCTGTCTACAACGACAGGCCGATTACTGAGTCCAAGGGCAAACACAAAGCTAACAGGACAGAAGTATTTGGACAAATAGCACATGCCTTAAAGCTCTAGTCCATGGTTTTCTTTTCTTGTCCCTGTCTCAGACTCTCCTCCAAAAGCAGTCTAGAGACCTAGTGCTCCTTTTTGGAGCATGTGATTGTCCAAGGTTTTCTGTTCCTGAATAGAGGTTCTCATCTATTACAATCCCTTACAATAAACACTAGATGGATCAGAAAGACTGTTTTTTTTCCACAAATGATTGGTTTTACAATAAACTATTTGGGTTTTAACCATTTTCACAACTAAAAGAAATACAGTCTGTTTAATGCAAAAAAATAAAATGCAAATTGGTAAAATCTTGACATATTCAATTGATTTCTTCTTCTATTCAAATAAATTCAAAAGCATGTTATTATTCACTGCGTTTAAACGGTTTCCTCTAAATCTAATTGTTTTCCATTTGGATACTTTAATATTTCACGGGCGTCCTTTAATGGACAGAGACAGTGGACTGACAGTGAGATAATGTGGACATAAAGAGGAAATGGCCTCTGCTGCAGGTGAGCCACACTTTGCTTTTTAAATATTTAAGCAAATATTTACACATAAATCAATGGTGGGCCTCCTCTTAATGTAAATATAAAGCACATCAGAAGGAAGTGAGTCCATTATTAATGACCACAAATGCACACAGTGCTGTCAGAGGCGTTTTCTGGAGCAGTAAAATCAATCACCTTCTGCAGCTTCACCTCAGGATCTTAACAGTGAGAAATATTCATGACAGCAGGAGAAAATGTAAAAAGGTCACTTCAGAATAAAAAAGGAGGAGAGAACCCCATTCAGAATTCACACTCTACTTTTATATTTCTGCTCTTTTTAATTGAAGATGTAAAGAGAAGAAAAGGTAGGTTTAAAAGACAACAGAATCTCTAAGATCTAAACCTGGATGAAATTAAAAGTCCATTACCTGATTTTTTTTACTGTTGCATTTAGTTTTTCAGTGTAATCGCTGCTGTTTCTCTATTTTTATCTTTTTTGAGCTGTTTCTCTGTAAAATAAGACGTATTTCCAACAGAATAACCCATTTCCTTGGTTTATTTCCTTGTTCCTTCGTTGTTGACATCAGTGTCGACCAATGGGAGCGCTCCTTTTTACCTGAAGTGAGCTGTGATTGGACAAAATCCTGCTGTGGACTGATCATTCTCATCTATTAAAATCCTTCATTATAAAGACTAGATCACGTCTTAAGGTCTCATTTTTTCAGATGATTCCTGTTACAATAAACTTTAGGAGATTACACTGAAAAACTAAATGCAACAGGAAAAAATCAGGAAATGGACTTTTAAAATGACTGTACTTTCCTGGAGTAACCATGGTTTTTGAGTTAGTCTGCCTTTGTTCATTCATAAATAATCAATGGAGATAAATAGATGATAGCCCTTTTGAGTTTCATGCAATAAAGTCACACTCTAAAGCATCTGGGATTGGAAGAATAAGTATGTGGTGAATAAAATGCATAAACCCGATCTGCAGGAGCCACTCACAGTTGACGGTGAGCGTGAGTTTGGCCGAGTCGGTGTTGACGGGGTTGGACAGCTGACACGTGAACTCTGCGTTGTCGTCTTTCTGCAGAGGGTTGATGAGGACGGAGCTGCCGTCGGCGGAGAGCGTCACTCTGCCGTCGGCCGTCAGAGCTTTCCCGTCCTTCAGCCACGTCGTCTTCTTCACGGAGCCTTTGGTCGCTGAGCAGCTCAGGTTCGCGGAGCTGTTCCCCGCGAACAGGACCCCACTCGGACCCGACACTTTGACTCCGGAGATGGCCTCTGGAAATGACAAAAGAGACTAGATTTGAGTTGTGTTAAGAGGGTAAAAGCCCAGGGTCAAAGGTCTTTTCATTTCGCTACAAAAACAAAGACATCATCGAAGAAACACAAAAGTCATGTTAAGAAATAAAACGTATTTGAAGCAGACTTTTCTAAACTTGGATCATTGTTAATATTGAATCTGGTTCAGCTGCTGCAGGAAACATTCAACTGTTTCTGTTTATTCCCATCTTTCTCAACATTAAATTCATGCTGCAGCAGTTTCCTCTCATTTAGACTCAATATTTGAGTTTGTACAGGTTCTGCTTGTGTTTAATGCAGTGTAGACGATAAATACAATGTTTAAATTCATGAAGACGACGTTTAAAACCACAAACACTAGCTTTGAGTCGGAAAAAGTACAATATTTATCATGTTTTCTGTTTGAATCTGACGTTTATCACAAAAACAAGGAGGAATTTATTTGAAAAACATTTCTGTTTAATGTTTTCAAATTCACATTGACTTTATTTGCCATTTTTATTTAAACACCACTTTGGAAATAATCCACAAGAGCACAGCAATCACAACACAAGACTCACTTCATTAAAAGACAAAGTCAGTAACATAAGTCACAGACAGATAAAGAGACAAACACATCTGTCTCCAACACATCGAGGCAAACACAGGCCATTTAATGTTCAGCTTTACATATTTTTCCTATTATTCTTTCCTGATCTCTAATGCTCTGATAAACCACAAAAGCCTTAAGCACGAAAACACGTCTTTATTTACTCTAGAAATAACTTTAACCAACACTTTCCTGGAGACAATCAGTGAGTTTGATTCGTCCGTCCTGAATGATTAAATCATGCATCTGTCTGAAACATCCTGAAGCAGCTCATCCCACTTTTCCAGACTTTCTGAATGAATAATTGAGCGACCCGTCTGCCGCTCTCTGTTGTTTCGTCATTAAATATCAGTTACAGCGGCCACAAAGGCACAGGCGGCAGCAGGAATGCCTCGAGCACAAACAAACGTCAGTGTCACTTCCTTTTGTCATTCAAGCCCCTCCCCCTCGACCTGAAACTCCTCAGGGGGAAATGTAAGGCCATCCTCCGCCCGGACAGGTTTCTCTCAGGTTTTACAAATGAACGCTGCAGAAGAAACGCCCAGAAATGAAACAGAAATTCTTGGGAAGTGAGTAGAGTAGGCAGTGCATTAGTCTGACTAAAGCTGGACAAATTCAGTGTTTTTACCGTTCAAAAACTCATGTTCTGATTATATATTGAGGGTAATACATAAATCAATACTAATGCACCTAAACACCAACGGAATAAAATGGCCTGGAAGACATACTACAGTATTTTGATTATGATAACAGCCAATGTTTGGTTTTGCCGTCATTTAAACAGCTCCTAAGCCTTTGTTATTGCTCCTGTCTGCTTCTCCAAACTATTTCAAAGAGTCCACTCTCCTCCAAAACCAGCCTAGGGACCTCTCCTGCTTCTCTTTTACTAAAAAAATAAAACAAAATACTAATCCATTTGACCAAACTGAAGTTTAGAGTTTAGCGTTAGCTTAGCTGTGACTTCAGCGTCAGGACGACAATTATCTCCTCCTCGTTAAACATTACGTGATTGAATTGACAGTATTTATCTGTGTTTTACGTTGTCTCCCTTTTCTCTGTTGATGCTTTTCTTTTTTCAGCTGTTTCTCTGTTAAAAGACATATTCAGCTGAAAATACACTTTATCTGCAGCTATTAAACTTCCTGGAACGTCATGTGACAAGTGTCGACCAATGGGAGCGCTCCTTTTTGGAGCATGTGATTGTCCAAGGTTTTCTGTTCCTGAATAGAGGTTCTCATCTATTACAATCCCTTACAATAAACACTAGATGGATCAGAAAGACTGTTTTCTTTTACAATAAACTATTTGGGTTTAAACCATTTTCACAACAAGAAGAAAAAATATCAGGTACAGTCTGTTTAAGTACGGTATAAGTTCTGAATTTGAGAGTTTTTCTCAGCTCTTTGACAGTAATCGAGGCTGTTTGTCACATGTGCAGTAATAGTCTCTACAGGACGTTAAACTGTGCCACAGGTCACATGACTCACGCCTCTAGGAGCTGTCACGGGGAAATGACAGGTTCGGACGCTCGTTACGTCCCGAGAACAACTACTATTAGAGAAATAAATGACTCGATGTATGAAATGAAGGAGTGTTTCACAACAGGATGAATGAGCGTGTTTGAGTCACAAACGTGGACAAAGAGCAGCGGAAAAACAACCCACTCAAACTGCATCAATAAGTAAACTTGTGTATATCTTGATAAGTGTTGGACAGATCATCTACTTTATAAAAGAAAATGTCAAACTAATTTAAGTGTGATTTCATTCACCACTAAATGAAGAAGTGAGAGTTTCAGCAGTGACCTCTGACCCGGTTCCTGTTTCAGAACAGGCTTCTAACGGGAAAATAAACTGGTTTAAACTGAAACAAGTGGTGTCTAGACTGATCCAAAAGTAAAATAACTGAATCAAACCCGATCAGAACATGTGGCATTAAACAGTAAATCTTTAAAATGTAGTAAAGCTGCAGCGGTGCCCAGTGTGTTCTCTCTCTGCCCTCCTTCTCTTTCCAGATTGTTCTTCTTTATCACGAGACTTTCTAGTGTTTATTCACTGATTATCTTCTACCGACCTTTCCCTGACTTCACTTCTGTTTGCTCCTGACTTGTTCTGTTTCCTTCTATCATCGTCTGTGAAGGCAACACCAGAGACACATAGAGACCATCTACAGAACTACTACTACAATAAATAGTTTGTATTAAGTTGTTTGGGATTTTTTTTTTTTCGTTCAAAAAAACAAAAGAACTCTTTTATCACTAAAACTTGCACTGAAGGGGTTGCAGGGGTTACAAATTCAGAAAATCCATAAAGTTAATAAGTTAATAATGACATTCATTAAAAAAATAAAGTGGAAATTCTATTTTAATTTTAGAAGAGGATTTTTTGAGTCGAAGGGACAAATGAAGAACGTTAATTATTGGTAACACACTGAAGTTTTCCAAAGCCAGCCTCAAATCTGATTCATATCTCATAGAAACACACTTTATTCAGAGACAACAAGGCTTTTGGTTCAGGTTAAAACTGAATACAAAACAGATCAACAGAGACCCCTGGAGCAGACTTACCCCTGGAGCAGACTTACCCCTGGAGCAGACTTACCCCTGGAGCAGACTTACCCCTGGAGCAGACTTACCCCTGGAGCAGACTCACCCCCGGAGCAGACTTACCCCCGGAGCAGACTCACCCCCGGAGCAGACTCACCCCCGGAGCAGACTTACCCCCGGAGCAGACTCACCCCCGGAGCAGACTTACCCCCGGAGCAGACTTACCCCTGGAGCAGACTCACCCCCGGAGCAGACTTACCCCCGGAGCAGACTCACCCCCGGAGCAGACTTACCCCCGGAGCAGACTCACCCCCGGAGCAGACTCACCCCCGGAGCAGACTTACCCCCGGAGCAGACTCACCCCCGGGGCAGACTCACCCCCGGGGCAGACTTACCCCCGGGGCAGACTTACCCCCGGGGCAGACTCACCCCCGGGGCAGACTTACCCATGATGGTGAAGGACACAGCGGCCGACTGGACGACCTTCTTGGTTTTGGGGTTGTCAGCTTTGCAGCTGTACTGCGCCGCCTTCTTTCCCAGACTGTGCTGCTCGATGATCTTCAGCGGCAGCACGGCTCCGGAGAACTCCAGCATCGTGGCGTCGTGGAACCAGGTGAAGACGGGCTGGGGGTCGGAGCGAGCCGCACACGACAAACTGAAGTTAGAGCCGGCCGCCACGAACTCAGGGGCCTTCACAGGAGACAGGGTCACGTCTTCTGGACCGTCTGAAACAAGAGAACAACACTCAGGATGTGACTCAGTCTGAGGAGGTTCAGTCTGGAGAGGTTCAGTTCAGTCTAGAGAGGTTCAGTTCAGTCTGGAGAGGTTCAGTTCAGTCTGGAGAGGTTCAGTTCAGTCTGGAGAGGTTCAGTTCAGTCTGGAGAGGTTCAGTTCAGTCTGGAGAGGTTCAGTTCAGTCTAGAGAGGTTCAGTTCAGTCTGGAGAGGTTCAGTCTGGAGAGGTTCAGTCTGGAGAGGTTCAGTTCAGTCTGGAGAGGTTCAGTCTGGAGAGGTTCAGTCTGGAGGTTCAGTTCAGTCTGGAGAGGTTCAGTCTGGAGAGGTTCAGTCTGGAGGTTCAGTTCAGTCTGGAGAGGTTCAGTTCAGTCTGGAGAGGTTCAGTCTGGAGAGGTTCAGTCTGGAGAGGTTCAGTTCAGTCTGGAGAGGTTCCTTGAATACAGTAAAACCAATGAACAATAAATAAAGTAAGAATAACAATAACTGTTTCTTGCAGATCTTACTCCGACGATTAAACCCTGGTTTTTGCACCTGACTGAGTTTAAAGCACGAGAATCAAAGTTCTGTGTCCAGTCGGGCTTATGCTGCCTTCATGTGTCCTTAGTATTTACCAGCATCGAGAGAAAAGCAGCTAACATTAAACCTGACTCGTTCGTAGCGTTTAAAGTTTAAAGCGTTTAAACCCGACTGATTTACTCAGTAATCATCGAGATATAAATTAAAAAACAATAAACTCAGAACACTTTCATTACCTGCAAATGCACCATCGGAAAGTACCTGAACACATCATGAACTACAGTAGACGCTTGTTCTAACCTTTTTACGACATGAACAAAGCTAAATAACAAATAGGAGCCAGTGGCAGCATGAGTCTCTAAACACTCAACACTTGTTTTTCTTTTGTTTACATGTGTTAATCTGTCTCTGTCCGACTCTGGAGCTGCTCAGTGTCTTTAAACCTGCAGCAGTCGTCCAGGTGAGTCAGTCTGACTTAGAGAAATTCAAATGACTGCTCTTCCAATCGGAGTGAGGTGTTTACAGCAGTTCAAAACTCCGGTTGTAGCAGGAATACAACTATAATTCACATTTCTCTACCTGCAGGTAAATGTACCGATTCTAATTGTAAAATGTGAATATGTCGATGTGCGTTAATGTTGCTGCGACAAATCAAACCGAGAAACCAACAAAAGTCGAGTTTCCAAAGTTAGAATTTGACTGAAAAGAGTTAAAGAGGATGAGGTTGGGACGACAGTAAAAGTCTGAGGATTGGATCATTTATCATTAGAACAGACATGCTCATGTTAATCTAAGTTGTGTCCATGAGGTTCAAATATCATTGTTTTTAGTGAAATGTACAGTCTCTCTAATTTAACTAACAAATCTTCTCCACCAGAGTAGCTGTATTAGCGTTAGCATTAGCTTCAGTTCTCTCTTTTACTGACTGTGCTTCGGTGAAAGCAGAGCGAGCGGCGGCGGGGAGCTGTGGATTAATTAATAACTGGAGAAAAGCGGCGGTCGGAGTGGTTTGGCTGCCTTTGGGTTGAGTCACAGAGAAGGATCGGGCTGTGTACACACTGTGGTCGAGTCTGCACAGGATTCAACCAACAGGACGAGAACTGAACTCAGAGCGATCGGAGCAGGTGAGGACACGGCCGGAAAAACACCTGAAGGAGACGGGCTTTACAGGAGACCACTTTATAATCACTGAATGTGTAAGAGACAGAATTTAAAGGGGATTACCCAATGTCCCTATTGTCACCGTTTTAACAAATACTAATCATTGCAGCAAACTTCAAAACAATAGTTCATATGTTTTGTCACTTAATTCATTCATTTCAACAACAATAAACCGTTGGTGAGTTTGTGGAAAAAATGGAAGTGTCACAGTTGGAGGTCTGTAAATATGGTCACCCTAAAGAAATACAGACGCTGAGGGATTAGCAAAACATTAGCAAAGTGGCTAAAGTTCCATTCTTCACTGTAGCCCATAGGTTTTATCTGATCCATCTTGATACCAGCCTCGTTTATGCAGGAACAGAGTCTTTTTCTGCAGTAATCTTGTTGCACTTTCTCACGCCTCATTTGCACAAACCAATCTGTCAAATCTAAACTTCTGGTGTGATGTAACCTTTAGTCAGAGCTGGCTTTACTCAAACTTTCCAAATGCAATCGTCATTTTCAACATTACACAATTTCCATGACATTCCCATGCCTTGAAAACTGCTCACTTATGTATTAAATATTGTCCAGGACTCGTGGGAACCCTGTCAGGTCAGTAATTCCTGGTTGAGCTGGAGGTAAGAGCGTGATAAACATCCAGCGTTTGACTCAGGCGTGACCTCCGAGCGTCGGGCGAGGCTCCTTCAGTGAAAGCAGCAGAAACAAAGGAGCTCTAAGTTTTTACAGAGCTCAACATGAGCTGGATAACTACAGGACTAGTGTCTGTCATTAAACTGTCACTGGTTATTATTAATGGAGAGGAAGGAGGCTGCAGAACGAGACTAATGTGAAACCGCTGCGGATGGTAAATAATCAGAGTAAAGACATGTTTCCTCTGGAGCAAAGTGGTTTGAGTTAAAAGAGTTTTCATTGTTCAAAAGGAGATAATTGTACCACTTTACTCACTGGTAAATTAAACAAAGACAGAAGGAAAGTTAATAAAAGGTGGAGCTAAACAATGAAGTCATGATTGAACGATGGAAAATCATTCCTGAGGTGAATAATATCAACAGCTGTTTTGTATTTTAGACAAAGTAAGAGTTCTTACAGCTTTTATTTTGTGCATTAAAGGTCCACTGTGTAAAATGAATCAATCCAAAGTAATATTTTAATAGAATATTACTGTCAAAATAACACTTTTTCTGTATTTCGTGAAAATTTACAGCCACAAAGAAGATCCATAACTTTCTATTTTTACAACTGTCCAGAAACAGACTGAGTCCAGAGTAGTTTGTTTGTTTGTTTGTTTGTTTGTTTGTTAAATAAAATGATAGGTTGTCTTGTCAGTTTTTGTTTTTTTACTTCCACAGATGATTTAAAATCTCTTGAGTGAAATAATCTCTGTCCTAAAACCAGTTTGATGAATCCAAATGTCAACCACAGAAAAACCCACAGAAGAAATTATGGTTAAAACACTTAAATATTGAGAAATGAGGGTGAAGTGAGGGCAAGAAACCACACTATTTCAGCTTAGCATTAGCATTAGCAATCTTACTGTATTATAATCAATCCTGTGTTATGTTAAAACAAAAGAATTTGGACCAATGGGTTAAACTAATGAGAAAACTAAAGTTATATGTCCCTAACATGTGGAATATGGAGCAACTTCAAAACCATAAATGAGATGTTCAAACTCACAGTAAACGGTGAGGTTGAAGGCAGCGCTCTTTCCTGAAGATAATCTGTTAGAGCCTGAACAGAAGATGGGTCCGACCAGGTCCGTCCTGAGCACAGCAGCGACGGAGAGAGAGCTGGACGTGCCAATCTGACGAGGAACAGGAAAGAATAATTATTATATTAGAACACAGGGCTCCACAGGAACAACAAGAGCTGCATGCATGGGTTTTCTGGAGGTAAAAGCCATGTTTTTGACTTAAATATATATTTTTATATCACAATAACAGCCAGAATAACTTCAGAAAAAGGTCACCTAGTGGGGACAGAGGTAAGTCTGTGAGATAGTCCCTGATTGTCTTTTCTTGTCCCTGTCTCAGACTCTCCTCCAAAATCAGTCTAGGGACCTCTCCTGCTTCTCTTTTATTAAAAAATAAAACCAGACCAGTGTTTCCTCCAAAATACTAATCCATTTGACCAAACTGAAGTTTAGAGTTTAGCGTTAGCTTAGCTGTGACTTCAGCGTCAGGACGACAATTATCTCCTCCTCGTTAAACATTACGTGATTGAATTGACAGTATTTATCTGTGTTTTACGTTGCCTCCCTTTTCTCTGTTGATGCTTTTCTTTTTTCAGCTGTTTCTCTGTTAAAAGACATATTCAGCTGAAAATACACTTTATCTGCAGCTATTAAACTTCCTGGAACGTCATGTGACAAGTGTCGACCAATGGGAGCGCTCCTTTTTGGAGCATGTGATTGTCCAAGGTTTTCTGTTCCTGAATAGAGGTTCTCATCTATTACAATCCCTTACAATAAACAGTAGATGCATCAGAAAGACTGTTTTTACACAAATTATTGGTTTAAACCATTTTCACAACGAGAAGAAAAAAATATAATAAACCCCAGAGGCTGTGATGTCACCTGTTGGACTGTGATGCGTTTGCCGTCAGGAACGATGGCCGCGGTGCCGTTGATCCAGCTGTAATTGACGGGGCCTTTCCCGGTGCAGGTCAGGACCACCGTGGTGTTGAGTTCAATGGCTTCAGGGACGTTCGACTTGATCAGAACATTAGACACAGGCTCTACACAGAGAGACAACAGGACGGTTAGAACACAGGCCTTATGGGATTCATCTTTGGATAAGGCACAAAAGATTTATACAGCTGGACCAGAAGAATTAAAAACTAATTCAATCATTAGCAGGTCACAGGCCAGTTTTAAGCCAGTCCCAAGCCTTGATAAACGGAGAGGGTTCCATCAGAAAAGGCATTTATTAATAGGACCTTCATAAAGAACTAAAGGAACCAGAAAAATGGAAATATAACGAAGCAGAAACAGTTCTTAAATGGTGTTTCTGGACACATTCTCAACTATTCCAGCAACATAAAGTTTCATTTTTGTACCAATCTAAATGTGATAATGTTTTAACCCCCAACCCTCAACATGTTCATCTGTTACAAACAAAACTAAGTTGATTTCTCTGTGACGCTCCATTGAGTCTGATTTCAAAGTGAGATCTAAACCAAAAGAGACAGAGACAATCAACTACACACACTTTTGTTCATATTTTTACTGCCTTTTCTTTGAATGATTAATTTGTGCAGCAGATGAATCTTTTAGCCGTATCAGACTTAATAAAATATAATAAAGTCACTCGTTTCTTAGAGTTTCTCCTGAAGCCTCTGTCTCTGCTGCAGAAGGTTTGGACGAAACTAAATCTGTTTCTGAGACACACGCCAGATCTGTGTGTTTTAGTGAATGGCTCAGAATTCAGTAACTTAATATTTACTTGTATTTTGTTGAGAAGGAAGCACAGAAGACAGTTTTTTTTGTCTAAAATGTCTAATTTACGGGTTTTAGTTTGTTCCTCGTCAAAATTAATAAACATTATCATAGTTTTGGAGTCCATTTTTTATTTAAATTTGGCTTTGTTATTCTATCTCAGAGATTAAAAGTTTAAAGTTTAAAATCCAAGATAAAGTGTGCCCTAAAAACTTTCTCCATTAGACGTGTCCCAGAGTTAACAAACATCCTGGAAAACCTGGAATATACTTCTCCAGATTTTAAATCACGGGAAATAGAAAAAACATCTTTGAATATTTGTTTTGTTGAATATTCCTTTAGTGTTTTTATTTAGCTCATTTTTATTGCTTTTTATTATTTATATTTCCAACATTCTGTGACTTTTAGCATGTAGCTTTTAGCATGTAGCTTTTAGCTTATGCAGCGCTAATTGCTCCTTCTTCAAAACAGCTCAATATGGAAATGGACAGTGGCGTTCTTTGTGCCATGATTCATATTTCTCTTAAAAGTCCTTTAATGGTCATTTACTGTCTTTAATCCACAGAAACAGAACAGGTCGCCGCTCCTTCTGCTGTAGCTGCGCCACACGCCCACTGTTGCCCAATCGGATTATTACCCAGAACGAGTCGGGCAGGTCTGGAGCTCGCTGTCAAAGTATCACAGTCAAATCTAAAACAGAGGCCGAGCGTAAAGACAAAACAGCCTCGGGTCAGAAGTGTTTCTGTGACTGAAGAGAGCTACAAACCCAAACGTTTGAGTTAGCGTGCTAGCGATAATCTAAGCTCATTTATTTGTTAGTTACCCCTCTGCTCTGGTGTTAACAGCCAGAGGTGTCGGACGCAACGTAAGGCTTTACAAATATTTAAGAAAAACTTTGACAATAGTATTATCCATTTAATTGTTTGTAGCAGAAATGTGTTTTAAATGGACACCTCTGTATTTAACCCAATCTTTTCTGGTTCCAGTTTATCTGCTGTTCCCAAATTTGAAGCTCTCTGACAAATATCTGATCTATAAGTTTTACAGTGGCCCTTTTCTAAAGACTGAACTGTCTCTTTAAGTCAGAAAAAAAAGAAAGTAGAACATGTCAAACCAATAAAAACCCATTCCTAAATGCATCGAGCTCTTTCCAAACCAAAAACAGAATGAAACACATTAAGCTTCGTTCCTGAACGTGTTACAAAAGGACATTTCAATGATTCAAGTTTTAAAACTGCACATGCTCCAGTCATTTATCATTTCTTTTCTTCCGTTTCTTGCGACATAAAACAATGTGAAACGGCCCAGTTTAATAGATTACGGAGCTGTCAGCGCCGTGTGTCGTCATTATTTATCGAGGGATGGTTTGTAGTGGAGTAACATTCCTCCACAGTCCATTCATTCACTCCACTCCTGCTACAGCAACTCCCTTTTCCTTTTTAACATTTTATTTAGGCTTTGATTTCCACTGATCTGTTTCATAACCTCACAACAAGTAGATTTAACCAGGTTTATGCCCAACAACGTCTTCCATCGCATGAATATGACAAGTTTTATGACATATTTGTGATCAAAACTAGAACATGGTCAGGTTTTAGCTTTTCAAAACTGCTCTCAATAAAATAAACATGCAGATTCTCCTTCTTTAACCACTATCACCTGTTACCTGCCTGTTACCTGCCTGTTACCTGTCTGTGCTGTGAATATAGGTTTCCCTTCACTGTTTGAGGAGCCACACCCTTCACTCGTAACAGTTTCAGGTTTTCACGTTTAGTTTTTCCCGAGGATTCAAACTAGAAACTCTAGAAACGACCACAGAGAGCTTCAAGAGCATTTCCTTTACTTTTGTCTCGGCTAAAAGCTAAAATATCACCTGTGAATGCATTCAAACCACAATGCACCACAAGTATTGGATAAAAACAGCTCCTACGTCCTTTCCTATCCACGTTCCTATCTAGAAACACTAAGAGACCAACCATTAGCATATAGCCTCAATAGCATTTCCTGAAGTATTTGAGATAAAACTGAGGAAAGACTTTGAAAAGCTCTAATGAAGACTTTAAAGAACATCAGCTTATCTCTTAAAAAAATATTTATAAATAATCAAGAGACATTCAATTATCGCATAAATTAATTCATTTAAAAGATGCCTTTTAGTGTAACTGTATCAAGAGCACGGCCATATTGTTTACAAGTAGAGACTATCCAAGAGAGAGTGAGAATATATATTTTTTGGGCTAAAATAAAACACTAACAGTAAAAAAAACACTATAATTTAGAGGAACCATTAAAAAGATGACACTGATTTTAAGAAACTCCTGATTGTTGTTGTCTTATTAAGATGTAACTGTGATGAAGAGACTGAGTAAACACATTTTACAGTTTGGCCACTTCAATCTAAAGCTGTATTAAAATGGCACAAATGGGTTTACATGCAGCTACACGCGTCAAAACACGGACCCCATATGAAATAGATGTAATTCAATGTTTAATCCCTAAAAACAGACACATTCTTCAAGAGATTTTAATAACAAACACACAATTTTCTAATTCAACATATTCCTGTCTTTCATCCGGCTTTCGTTTCAAAGCTTTTGATCCAACACTGAGTTGACACAGAGACGGACACTCACCGAGAACGCGCAGCTCGATCTCGGCCGTCTGCGTGGTTCCGTCCTGGGAGATGATGTTGATGTTGTACTCGCCGCTGTCCGTCGCCTTGAGCCCGGTCAGCGTCAGGAACCCGTTCACGGCGCTGATGTTGGCCCTGCCCGTGTACGGAGCGTTCACCTTCAGGCCCTGGGCGCTCACTGTCGCGATATGGATCTGTTCTTTGCCATCGTTGAAGTTCCAAACAATAAAAGTGTACTGGGGCTTGTCCACCAGCGTCGAGAAAGTGACATTTGTCCCTGTTAATGCTTCCATGGGGCCGTCTGGAAGGATGTCCTGAGCTGCAGAGAAGCCTGCAGAAAAAGTTAAAAGTTATGTTAGACTCTCCAGTTTTACTTTTAGTCACAATATCAGTCCCAGGTCACATCTTTATCCTCTAAATCCACATTAAAATAATCATTAATGGCATTATCTCTTAAAAAAATAAACCTGTCTCGTGTACGCGTCAAACACTGCCCCATTATCCTCATTTTACGCACCAACAAGTGACCCAATAAACTCAATTAGAGCTATTTTTGATAAATACTGATAAAAAAAACAGGTTAAACTGAGAATAAAAAAGGACTTACTGGTGAAATAAAGAAAGAAAAGCAGAGAGTTGAGGGCGGACAGGTCCATTGCGCGCAGTTCAAGTGTTCCCAGTAGAAACAGGAATGAGAGAACTGCACCTGAGGATTTAACGCGGACACACCCAGGCGCGCGCACCCCTCTCCAGAACGCGCACGCGCACTGAAACGACGTCATGAAGGAGTGACGTCAGCCTCCTTCATCCAACACTGTTTTAAAACTGCTCCAAATGAGAGTTTATTTATTTATTCACTGATTTTAAAACAAAGCTGAGCGATTATTCAGTTTTTATTCTCTGCAGATATCCACTAGACTTCAGATAAAACTTATTTTGTGACACTTTGAAACAGTTTGGACCAAAATAATGATCAGTGCTGAGTTTATTCTGTTCACGCTCAACAGTGACTGCTCAGGTAAAAGTGCAGTGTGGCGCCCTCTGTTGGTGCTGCTGCAGACTGCAATTCAACGCCTCACTTTCCTCCTTGTTTCCTATCATCTGTAAACAACAGCACTTGTGCAGAAAGTACTCAATTCCTCAAGTAAAAGTACAGATAAAGAGGTACAAATGTACTCAAGTAAAAGTAAAACCATCAAATTAAAGTTATTAAGTGAAAGTATTAAAGTACTCGCTTTTAAATGTACTTAAAGCATTTGACTCAGTTTCAGAAACTAATTAATATAAAACTGATTAAATGAAAACTCTTTCTCTCTGTTTGAAATGTTTAAATGACAGAAGACACACACTGTAACTGGATCTGAATAATTAAAATAAACTGAGGTGGATTTTTATAAACTGGCCTCACATTAAGATCTTATTTTACTATGTATTAGTTTCTCTACAAATACAGTAATGATTCTGGACATAAACAGGTCTAAAGTGAGTTGAGTTCAGGTTAAATACAGTTTAAGAGCTTCTTGTTGGACTTGAACAGGTCTAGGGCAGTTTTAGTTTGATTTTAACAAGTTTTATGGAGTTTAAGTTGGTTTTGAAAGGTTTTTATTGGTTTTAGTTGGACTTTAACAGGTTCTAAATGGTTTCAGTTTGACATTAATAGATTTTAACTGATTTTAGCTGGACTTTAATTGCCTCAAGTTGTTGTAGTTGGTTTTTCATTTGGACAAAATAAAATAGATTATGATCTAAATGAGCAGAGTATAATGGAGCCTCATGAAAACAAATAAAAGTGCAGCCTGGGTCATCATTTTTCTGTTGTGTTGGTTTTATGTTTGTTTTTCTATGTCTGAGACTACGGAAGGAAGGAAGCATTGTGCTAAATCTGGCGTACTTTTTCACTGTCTCAACCAAATAAATGAAATAAATGAAACAAATGAAGAGAAAATAACTGTTCACAGTGAAATGGCGCCATCTAGTGGGTTGTTTAATGTTGTGCTCTGGGTAATGCAGACGAAAAATAATAAACAGACACCATCTTTGTATTTCTTTTGTCTTTAAAGTGTGTATTTAGTGAGAGTTAAATGAAAATGACAAAGACCCCATTTAAAAACCTTTAAAATACAACAAACTGAACAGAGTCAAGAAAGATATTAGAAAAACATCAGGCCCAACGTCACACAGAGGCTCAGCCTAAAGACAAAATGTTTCAGGAAATGTTCTCGAATTGAACTCGACCGTCTCCAGAGACGAATGAACAAACCTTAAACCAAATGATTATGTCATGTGACAAGGCTTTAAAGGTCAGAGGTGGGTTCAGGGTCCGAACAGTCCAGATTATTGTGTGGCTTGGTGTAAAGATAGTTGCTGCTGGAGGTTCACTTTGGATAGTTTATTTGGATAGTTTATTTGTAATTATTGGTTGAGGTGGCACTTGTTCTGGGTGTTCTCTGTTCTGGATAATGGTTTTTGTTGTGCTTTAATCTTGTTTCCTTTTTTCACTGTAGTCTGCCTCCATCGCTCCAGCTGTAGGCCGGAGCCTCACTTCTACACAGTTTTAATACAAGTTAGTTTAAAGTGTTGTAAATTAAATGTGTCTGATGGACCCCCAGTGACCCCCCAAATCCAGGCTTAGTCCAAGTTTAGCTCAAGATAAATAATAGATGCCGGACCTGTTCATCTGGGGCCCTGAGTGGGTCCTCAACATGGATTTATAGAAACAACATCAGTACTTTTTTATTTTTTTCACCAGTTCAAAGGTCAACTCAGTCACAAAAGAGCAGCAGCAGATCACAACAATAGTACATTTCCTTAAAGTCTGAATATTGAGAGGCTCTGATTCCAGCGGTGACCTTTATCATGACCTTTATCAGCCTGAAATAACTAAAAACATCTATAAATCTAAACTTTAACCCAAAGTAAAACAATTAAATAAAATATCAAGCTAACGTTTAGTGTTATTTAAAACATAAATAAAAGTGAACAGTCTGCTCTTATGTTTCCATCAGACTCATCTAAACCTGAGCTAGATTCAACTACAGCTACACCCTCTGCTTCTGATAAAATCAACCAGTGACAACAGGCTCTTTTTATCAATATTTATTAAATAATGAGCCCACTGAGAACAAACAGAACACAGACAAACATTGTGCATTAGTCTCTCTCCTCTAATAATGAATAGCATCTGTAGCGTGCACCAGGAGTGTTCATCGTATTCATGTCTGTGTACTGCTATCGTTCTGGTGAGATTCAATTGTTTGTCACTCTCTGAAACGAGTTAGACCCTTCTCTGGGATCGAGGGAGCTTCACTGAGTGCACTAGGAGCTAGTGGAAGTGGATAAGGAGTTATTTCAGAAAGATTCTAAAAGACACCTGCATTTTAAATAAAACACCAAGAATCTGACTTAAATCATGGCTCTTTTGTAAAATGAGATGAACTGCTTTAATGTGAACACAGTGGCTTTAAAAGTGTTTGATCTGACAACAATGAACAGAAATCTCACAGATCATTCCAAAATCACTAAAACCCTGCTTCATTTCCAACTTAGTTATGTTTGTAAATGATACTCAGTTCATGAAAAAAATGTTGAAATGGATAAAACTGTTATGTTCCTGTGTCACCGCCAGAGGGCGCCATGCTCCACAGTAACTGAGTAAACTGAAGCTAAGTTACAGGAAAAAGTGAGTTAGAGACAAAACTAAAACAGAACTGATTTTTGTGGGACTTTTTCTGTATTTTTTAACCAGGTGTAGTTCTGCCTAAACATAACCAGAATAATTCTTTATGCATGATTTCTTCAACAGTTTCTCTTCTCATAAACCTCCACTGGTCTCTTCCTGAACTGAGGCCTGGAGATGGTTCATGTTCAGTCAGCAGGTCTCAGGAGGATTTAGTGAAACCTTTTCTGATGTAAATGTTTTATTCTGGGCCTCTTTGCATGAGCAGCAGCACGCCCCAGTGCTCTGGGACAGTTTATAGTCCTGAGAGGTGGACTCTGGAGGACTGGCAGCTGTCCTTCATCACAACACAAGCCACAGAAGCCCTCCTCATCACCAACATGACTTTGGTGTGCGTCCTCATGTGGACCGTCCTCTGCTGCTGCTTCACAGGTAAAGTCCAGAGAGTCCCACTGCTGTCCTCTGTCAACATCCGTCCCTCTGAGACCAACCAGACTAAACCATCAGCTGCTTTGTGTTTGTGTCTCTGTGTGGTCAGAGTCCAGAGGCCAGGTCACAGTGACTCAGCCTGGAGCAGTGAGCGCTGCCCCGGGACAGACCGCCTCCATCAGATGCACCGTCAGTCAGAATGTGTATGGCAATAACCGTTTATCCTGGTATCAACAGAAAGATGGAGAGGCTCCTAAACTTCTCATATATCTTGCTTCATCTCGAGTCTCAAATGTTCCCAGTCGTTTTTCAGGCAGTGGATCTGGGTCTAGCTTCACTCTGACCATCAGTGGAGTTCAGGATGAAGATTATACTGTTTATTATTGTCAGAGTGTTCACTGGATCAATAATCAGTATGTGTTCACACAGTGAAAAAGCCTCGTACAAAAACCTCCCTCAGTCAGACTGAACAGAAACTGAACTGACTCACTTCACTGACTCACACTGAACACACTTACACTACTTTATAAAGACAATAATGTGTTCTTGTATTTTATTTACAGGTAAATTATATTTTATTAAAATGATCCCTTTTCCTGAGTTCAGTAATATCTTCTGTTAATACTAATCTTCTGTCTGTAAGACTTTCTCAGTCTGAACAGAGCCATTGTTTTTAACAAATTTAATCCCAGATTTCTCCAAAAAACAAAAATACAAAATGAGCAAATACATATTCAGCATAACTAACATAATGAATAAAAACATAACTAAATGAAACCGTAGAAGAGAGGAATGAACCTGTGACACTTTATAATAAGTTCAAACTATGAAGCTTTTTGTGTTTTTATTCCATGTAATTTTTTACTTTTTTATTTTTTCTAATGTTTGTCTTTCTTTTTTCCATGTGTTTTGTGAGCTTGAATGTTTCTGATTCTCTGTGGTGTCCTGAGTGTTCCTCTCAGAGCCGTGTCAGAGTCAGAGCCGTGTCTCTGAACAGACTCAGGTTTTTGTTCGACCACTCAATGAGTTTGTTTCACTGTGGAACACGTTCGGTGGAGGAACCAGACTGGAGCTTAACTGTAAGTCATTTTCACTTCTTCATGTTTTCTTCTAAACTCACTTCACAAACTAATCCCTTCCATGTTTGTGCAGATATTTGGTGTTTGTTAGTGTTTTTATTGTTCCTCACAGTTCACTCATCTCTTCCAATGAAAACCTACTAATGCCGTTAATAAAGTCAAAGTCCTTCTCAGAGTTTGGAGAAAAGTAGAAAAGAGCATTTGACAAACTTTGGACAAACTTGTGTTTCTTCTGAAAATGTTGCTGTGAACAGTTTGTGGTGTTAAGTCTTTTAGTGTTTTTCTCTGAAACCTTTCTGTCGTCTCGGTTCAGCAGTGGTGCCTCTCTGTTGCCGTGGTTACAGAGCCCAGAGGGAACCAGACTTTGAAGCCTCTGAAGCCCTTCGTCTGTTTTTATCTCTTTAACTCTTCTTCTGTCTTTACACTTTGCCTTTTATTTTAGTTTCGTTCATTTATTTTATTTTTTTAATATATTTTTTTTACTAATTCACATATTTTAATAATTTTTTTAAGACATTTTCAAATTTAGTTTCTGCGTTTTTTCAAAGATTGTTCACATTTGCTTCACCATTCTACATTTTTTATTATTGTAGCTGGTGTTGTCGACAAATATGTTATTACTGACATTTCTTGACAATTTCTTTTCATTTCTACTCCATTTTTTTCATTCTAAAATAAGTATGAAAACACAAAGAAATGTAAAACTGTCAAAAATTCCTCTGAATAATCCTTTTTGTGAGTATTTTTCTCTTGTGTTTCCATTATATTTAATGTTGTGAGTGTTTTTTGTCTAAAGTCCATTTGCAGAGGCTTTAACTCTTTCTGTGGTTCTTAAAACAACTCTTAAACTGGTCTTTTTTAAAGCCGTTCCTCTCGGAGTCCCTCAGGGCTCTATTCTGGCTCCTTTTGGACTCAGACAGTATTTGATGCAGAACTCGTGACCCTTTTAAGAAGCTCTTGGATGAAGAGCCACAGTCGGGAGCTGATTTTACTCAGAGATGAGCTGCTCTGGCTCTGATCTGAAATATCCTTAGAGTTCAGTGTTTGTTGTCGTGCTTTTGTTTGAATGTGTTTGTTGTTTTGGTGCAGTGGGGCGAGTGGAGCCCACCCTGACAGTGCTGCCCCCCTCCAGAGAGGAGCTGGCCCAGGGGAAGGCCACGCTCACGTGCCTGGCCAACAAGGGCTTCCCGTCAGACTGGAGCGTGTCCTGGAAGGTGTCCGGCGGCGGCGGCGGGTGGGAGCAGAGCCGGAGCCCCGCGGTGCTGCAAAAGGACGGCCACTACAGCTGGAGCAGCAGCCTGACGCTCCCTGCACACCAGTGGAGGGAGGGGGGCTTAGCTGTGAGCTGTGAGGCCAGCCAGGGCTCCCAGAGTCCAGTCTCACAGACACTGAGGACACAGCAGTGTTCCCAGGACTGACACACTCACTGGGATCAGCTCACACTTTGCTCTCAGCTCACGCCTCCACAGCTTTCTCCAAACTTTCTTCTTTTTCAATTGGGACGTTCTGCTTCAATAAAGAGCTGTTCATCAGAAGCATGTTTCTGTCTTGAGCTGGTTGTGATGGAATAGTTTCAATAAATCCACAACAAACCCTGCAGTAAACTCTCTGTGTCTCGGTTCTTTTCTCAAACTCATGAATGGTTCAAATGCACACGACATGAATAAACCTGTCACATTTAGAAGGGTCTGTGTTGTATTAATGTCAACATGACTCAGATCAATACATTACCTTCATCTAGTGTCTTTAAACACACCATTAGTCAATGAATAATACAGTAAAATAAACAGTGAATAAATGAATCAGGTTGTGTTCACTGCTCTTCACTGGATCCTTATCCTCTTCACATTTATTTTATTTTAACAAACTTTAATTGTTATATTATAATAATACATGAAATGTAAAATCAAATAACCCTGAAAACATTAGTTCCACTAAACACTGTTGTGTTTATTTTATTTATTTTAAAGGAGATGGTTCAGTCTGGTTCTGCTGTTGTCGGACATAGTCTCAAGAACTTTTATTAAAGGTCACAGCTCCTTTTATTTTCTGTGATAAATGTGATGTGTGGATTATGATGATATTAAAATAGATTTAATGGTTCATGGTCTGTTTTGTCATCGTTGTAATATTACAGTTTTCAACATTAGTCTCAGAGAAAACACTGAACTGTTTAAAGCAGGAACGGAGACGTTTCAGAGACAATACACTATAAAGGCTTCAGCAAAAAAAATATTAATAATAAAAAACAAGTCATTACTTTACAAAGACAAAGGGTTGGTCACAATAAAAATTCAGTGTATAACTAAATTCAGGATCATTTCTCTGTTTTTATAAAGTAGTGTAAGTGTGTTCAGTGTGAGTCAGTGAAGTGAGTCAGTTCAGTTTCTGTTCAGTCTGACTGAGGGAGGTTTTTGTACGAGGCTTTTTCACTGTGTGAACACATCCTGACTGTTGATAACATGAAAACTCTGACAATAATAAACAGTATAATCTTCATCCTGAACTCCACTGATGGTCAGAGTGAAGCTAGACCCAGATCCACTGCCTGAAAAACGACTGGGAACATTTGAGGCTCGAGATGAAGCAAGATATATGAGAAGTTTAGGAGCCTCTCCATCTTTCTGTTGATACCAGTGTAAATAGTGGCCATAGCTTGAATGATAGTAGACATTCTGACTGACGGTGCATCTGATGGAGGCGGTCTGTCCCGGGGCAGCGCTCACTGCTCCAGGCTGACTCACTGTGACCTGGCCTCTGGACTCTGACCACACAGAGACACAAACACAAAGCAGCTGATGGTTTAGTCTGGTTGGTCTCAGAGGGACGGATGTTGACAGAGGACAGCAGTGGGACTCTCTGGACTTTACCTGTGAAGCAGCAGCAGAGGACGGTCCACATGAGGACGCACACCAAAGTCATGTTGGTGATGAGGAGGGCTTCTGTGGCTTGTGTTGTGATGAAGGACAGCTGCCAGTCCTCCAGAGTCCACCTCTCAGGACTATAAACTGTCCCAGAGCACTGGGGCGTGCTGCTGCTCATGCAAAGAGGCCCAGAATAAAACATTTACATCAGAAAAGGTTTCACTAAATCCTCCTGAGACCTGCTGACTGAACATGAACCATCTCCAGGCCTCGGTTCAGGAAGAGACCAGTGGAGGTTTATGAGAAGAGAAACTGTTGAAGAAATGATGCATAAAGAACTATTTTCTTGACGTCTTTTCTTTGGAGTTTTGCCTTTAATTCTCTTCACATTGTATTGTTGTAGACTAGACCAGATAGAGGTCGGAGGAACAGAGGAGGCTTGAGGTGAGACCCACAGGTGTTTATTCACCCTCGTTTACATTATTTACAAAAACAGAAAAACACAAGGTTTTAAAATGCACAAAAGCTGCAGCTCCATGCAGCACTTCTCTCTAGACTCAGGTGAGCCAGTATTTATAGCAGCTCCTCTAATGATCCCTCACCAAACACATTACAGGTAAGTTCAGCCATCACCAAATCACAGCTCGTCACAAGAACCATCACACGTTCCACTACAACAGTAGAAAAAGCAGTTATACAAGTTACATCCAACGTCCATATTTTAGCTGCTCCAATCTAAAGCTACAATAACTACTTTAAATTGTGAAACCCCAAAGACCCTCGACCACTTTCACACAGGGTTCGTCCCAGAACCTTGTTAAGGCGCTCTGGTTCCCCGGGGACTCTTTTGGCCGTAACACCTGGAGGAACAGGAAGACACAGGTGAGTGTTTGAACTATTGTTGGACTGTTTCTATGTGTTCGCTCAGTTAGTCGAGCACCGTAGAGATCTACTTCTGTTTGTGTTTTTACAGAACTAACCCCAGTAACTGCAGAGAGGCCACACACTGAAACAACTCAACACATTATGTCTCTGCACTCACTACTATTCATTCACAAAAGTATATTTACAAAATCAAATAATGAACCCTTAGCTTCATTAAACAAATCTATAAACTTCAATCTGAAAGTATATCAGAAACGGATTCAACCATTCAGCTCCAATGAATCTGAGGTTTTTAAAGTGATAATAAAAGCATGTGACTGAGTTTATTAAAGCAGCTGATATTGATGTAGATGGGTTTGTCTTGAATGTTCTGCTGGAGGTCGGTGCATGTGACTGATGCAGCAATGAATGGACTTTAAACACAAGTGTCTTCAGTCCAATCACTGCAGACAGATGGACTGGACCCAGGTCAGATCCAGTTCAACAGTGAATTCTAAAACCAAACTCAGACCTGTACATTTCACTGAGAGTCTTTAGGGCTCAACGCTTCAACTGGAGACATTTAGTTTTGGACGAAGCTGAGACGTTTCAAACTGCTGTAAATACTTGTTGTAGTCGCTGCATGGTTTTAGTCTCAAAAAGAAAAGTCAACCATCACCAGACATTTTTATAAAAACACTGAGAGACTTAGTTTTTTGGAGCTAACTCAGTGAAGTGTCTGAGTGTGAACAGCTGCAGCCGTCAGTTCAGTTTCTGTTCAGTCTGAGGAGGTTTTTGTACCGGTCTTTTTCACTGTATGAGCTGTAACCCTGCTGACAGAAATAAACTCCTTCATCTTCAGCTTTAAATCCACTGATGGTCAGAGTGAAGTCAGATCCAGAGCCACTTCCAGTAAAACGACTTGAAACACCAGAGTGACCACTTGAAGCAGAATGAATCAGAAGCTTTGGAGATTCTGTGCCTTTTTGAAGATACCAGGCGAGATAACCCCCTACACTTGAACTAGTCTGACATCTGATGTTAACAGTGTGTCCTGGATCCACAGCCGTAGCTTTAGGAGTCTGAGTCAGGGTAATATCTCCTGAAGAACCTGAAAAACAGCAGCAGAAGAAGCAGTTCTCAATAAGAGAGGCTCACCCCGAGCGAGGAGCCCCAGGACCAGCAGTAACATCAGAGACATCCTGATTGTGTTGTTGGTGTGGCTCTGAACGGCCTGGACACACACTGAGCAGCACTGGGCTCTTAACGGCTGGAGCAGAGAGGCAGACACATATGCAAACACACACAGACAGCTGCAGAGACACAGCAGGACAATGTGGGACATGCTCTGGTCTTATTCTGACTCTAGTTTGTCCAAAGTCACACTTCACTAATGTGTGTGTCCCAGGCCTGGTTTATCCCAGTATTTTTCTCTGATATAGATGTTCCATGTCCTTCTGACCATGTTAATAATGTGCTCTCTGTGAGTCTCACTCTGATGCAGCAAACAAACCACACACAAGAACAAACCAAGAACCTGCTGAGTTTGTGCTGATGACGGACAGAGAGCTCTGGCCTCGAGCTGTGAGCCGAGAACGAGGACCGACTGCAGAGAAATGAACAGTTTGTGCTGGTCTCAGTCAAAAAGTCTCAGTTTGTGTGATTTGAGCTGAAAATACTGAGCCGTCTCACACAAGGCAGGACAGTCTCCAAAATAATCTCTATATAATCTATTTATTTAATCCCATTGATCAGAAAACTGAGGTTTTGACTTTAATCCTTTTTTAATTAATGGAGAAAATACAAACAGAAGAAAACTTTAAAGCAAACAAAGGAGAAAAAGTTCATGTTTTAGAGCAAAAAGTAATTTGTGTTGTGTTCAGACTGAGGCCGAGGAAGTGTCTGTGTCTGAAAACACACTGATGGATAAATGCTCTACTGTTTATTAAACTAATCATTCATGTTTCTGCTCCTTTTGAGGTTGTTCTGTTTTGATTCTGCTCAAATCTGTTGGTTTTTAACACATTTACAAAATGGAGGAAGATTTGGTGCATTGACAATATTTTAAATACAGTATTTGAAATTACAATATTTTAAATAAAGTTGGACCCAAATGTGTCTGAGTATCTATAGCACTGTAACATGTCAATTAAATGAAATGAAATTAAATGAAATGAAATTAAATTAAATTAACATTTCATTACATTAAGTTTTGTTTTGTTTTATTTTATTCTCAAACCAATGGGATTCTTTTTTTTTTCAGGGCCACAGTGAGAAACGGATATGAAAATATCTACGGACAAAAATTAATGATTTAAATTATTATTGAAATTAATGAATAAATACTGGAACACATTATTGTCTTTATAAAGTAGTGTAAGTGTGTTCAGTGTGAGTCAGTGAAGTGAGTCAGTTCAGTTTCTGTTCAGTCTGACTGAGGGAGGTTTTTGTACGAGGCTTTTTCACTGTGTGAACACATCCTGACTGTTGATAACATGAAAACTCTGACAATAATAAACAGTATAATCTTCATCCTGAACTCCACTGATGGTCAGAGTGAAGCTAGACCCAGATCCACTGCCTGAAAAACGACTGGGAACATTTGAGGCTCGATTTGATGCTCTATATATGAGAAGTTTAGGAGCCTCTCCATCTTTCTGTTGATACCAGTGTAAATAGTGGCCATAGCTTGTATCATGGTACACATTCTGACTGACGGTGCATCTGATGGAGGCGGTCTGTCCCGGGGCAGCGCTCACTGCTCCAGGCTGAGTCACTGTGACCTGGCCTCTGGACTCTGACCACACAGAGACACAAACACAAAGCAGCTGATGGTTTAGTCTGGTTGGTCTCAGAGGGACGGATGTTGACAGAGGACAGCGGTGGGACTCTCTGGACTTTACCTGTGAAGCAGCAGCAGAGGACGGTCCACATGAGGACGCACACCAAAGTCATGTTGGTGATGAGAAGGGCTTCTGTGGCTTGTGTTGTGATGAAGGACAGCTGCCAGTCCTCCAGAGTCCACCTCTCAGGACTATAAACTGTCCCAGAGCACTGGGGCGTGCTGCTGCTCATGCAAAGAGGCCCAGAATAAAACATTTACATCAGAAAAGGTTTCACTAAATCCTCCTGAGACCACCTCTTGACTTGTGTTATTTTCATCATTTAATGAATAAACGGTGAATCAAAATCAAAAGTACTGACTGATGCTTAAATTTAGTTTTTAGAGTTTAGTTCTTAACTTTTAAATGGTTCAATGAGTTTAACCTCCCAAATCTTATAACATCGTAAAGTCCAAGTTAAACCACTTCAAGAAACAGAAACCTAAAAAGGCAAAAAAAAAGAGGAAAAAAATAAGAAGAAATGTCAAATAAGATGTGAAAAATATTTTTAAACGACTTTTAAAATGGCAAAAAAGCAAACTAAATATATAAATAAACTTGACCTATAGTAAGAAAAAAACAATCGCAGTCTTTTTTAACATACTTTAATGTGTAAACTGGTCTGAAGCTGTTCTGTTGTTTTTTGGCGCCACCTGCTGGTCCTGACAGGTCAGAGCAGCTTTCAGTGTTTTTAACTCCTTTTTTTTTTTTAAGTCCTAGTTTAGTTCTGAATCAGTCCTGGTTTTAGTCTTGGGTTAGACCTGGGTTGGTTTAGAATGATCGAATTTGAGTTTAAAGTTGTTTAAAGGCTGGAAACTGTGAGACCTGGCAACCCACTGTTCACTAAAAGTGAAAGTAAAAGTTTAAACTACAGACAGCGCTGAACCACCACAGGATTTGGGTTTTGGGAACGACTTGGAAAGGATTTAGACAGTTTTCGACAGGACTTAAACTGGATTTGGTTGGTTTCCAGTTCAGTTCAGTGATTTAAGGCAGAATTAAATTTTAAAGGATGCTTCAGGGTTTGAGTCAACACGAAACTGGAGGTTTCAGCTTCGAAAACAGCCGCAGGTAACAACAGGACTAAACCAGGACTAAACCAGGTCTAAACCAGTTCTAAACCAGGACTAAACCAGGTCTAAACTAGGATTAAACCAGGTCTAAACCAGGACTAACCCAGGACTAAACCAGGTCTAAACCAGGTCTAAACCAGGACTAAACCGGGTCTAAACCAGGTCTAAACCAGGACTAAACCAGGACTAAACCAGGACTAAACCAGGACTAAACCAGGTCTAAACCAGGACTAAACCAGGTCTAAACCAGGACTAAACCAGGACTAAACCAGGTCTAAACCAGGACTAAACCAGGACTAAACCAGGTCTAAACCAGGACTAAACCAGGACTAAACCAGGTCTAAACCAGGTCTAAACCAGGACTAAACCAGGTCTAAACCAGGTCTAAACCAGGACTAAACCAGGTCTAAACCAGGACTAAACCAGGTCTAAACCAGGTCTAAACCAGGACTAAACCAGGTCTAAACCAGGACTAAACCAGGACTAAACCAGGACTAAACCAGGTCTAAACCAGGTCTAAACCAGGACTAAACCAGGTCTAAACCAGGTCTAAACCAGGACTAAACCAGGTCTAAACCAGGTCTAAACCAGGTCTAACCCAGGACTAAACCAGGTCTAAACCAGGACTAAACCGGGACTAACCCAGGTCTAAACCAGGTCTAAACCAGGACTAAACCAGGACTAAACCAGGACTAAACCAGGTCTAAACCAGGTCTAAACCAGGACTAAACCAGGACTAAACCAGGACTAAACCAGGTCTAAACCAGGTCTAAACCAGGACTAAACCAGGTCTAAACCAGGTCTAAACCAGGACTAACCCAGGTCTAAACCAGGTCTAAACCAGGTCTAAACCAGGTCTAAACCAGGACTAACCCAGGTCTAAACCAGGACTAACCCAGGACTAAACCAGGTCTAAACCAGGACTAACCCAGGTCTAAACCAGGTCTAAACCAGGTCTAAACCAGGACTAAACCAGGTCTAAACCAGGACTAAACCAGGACTAAACCAGGACTAAACCAGGTCTAAACCAGGTCTAAACCAGGACTAAACCAGGTCTAACCTTGTTTTCTTCAGGAATGCGGTGCTGGAGTCTGGTTTGTCTGAACTCAGATATAAAGCTCCTAATCCCAGGAAAACCGGGACCACCATCGCGGGCCTTGTTTACAAGGTAACTACCAAGGACCTCCCTCAGGACTAAACCGGGTCTAAACCAGGACTAAACCGGGTCTAAACCAGGTCTGAACCAGACTAAACAGACCAGACTAACCCAGATTATAGATTTGAATCTTAGCGTCTATCATTAGTTTTTATGGGACCAGTCAGGGTGACCTCTGACCCTTGCAGCAGAAGAAGGTCCTGCTCTGAGTTTGAGATCTATGGAGGTCCCACCTGTAATTCACAGGTACACCTTAAATCCACCTAAAACCTGTTCAAATCCAAATGAAACCTGTCCAAGTTCAACTAAAACCAGTTCAAAAACCATCAAAACCAACCAGAACGTTCACATCCAACTGAAACTAATCAAAAACGTTTTCAATCAATCTAAAACCACTTAAAGTCCAACTAAAACCAGTTCAAGTCCATCTAAAACCTGTTCAAGTCCATCTAAAACCAGTTAAAGTCCGTCTAAAACCAGTTAAAGTCCATCTAAAACCTGTTCAAGTCCATCTAAAACCTGTTCAAGTCCATCTAAAACTTGTTCAAGTCCATCTAAAACTTGTTCAAGTCCATCTAAAACCTGTTCAAGTCCATCTAAAACCTGTTCAAGTCCATCTAAAACCTGTTCAAGTCCATCTAAAACTTGTTAAAGTCCATCTAAAACCTGTTCAGGTCCATCTAAAACCTGTTCAAGTCCATCTAAAACCTGTTCCCCGGTGCAGCTTCAGGCAGGTCGGCTCATGCTCACGCGTCACATTTGAGCTTTTCTCCAGCGTTTATTGTGTCATATAATCTCCACATCAGACTCTTCTCTCTGCAACTTCTACTTTTATCAATCTATTCATTTATTTTATGAGGATTTGTAATTGCAGCTCTTTCATCATTTTATTAGGATTTATTTTATAATAGGCTTTTATTTTGTAGTATTGGATCTAAACATTAAGCAGTTTACGCCTTTTACTGATTTCATTGTTTATTGTCTGTTTATTTGTGGAATAAAAGTAAAACTGTGCTAAAACGCTCCATTTTTGGTGACATTATGATGAAAAACTTTAACAAAACAGTAAATTTAAAAGGAAATATTTTGAGTAAAAGTGGATTTTCTGTCTTTTTTTCAGGACGGCGTGGTTCTCGGAGCAGACACCAGAGCCACCGACGACATGGTGGTCGCCGACAAGAACTGCATCAAGATCCACTACATCGCTCCCAGGATCTAGTGAGTCATTCATTTACATTCATTTACCTGGTTTGACCAAAGTGGAGAGTTAAGTTCATGTTTTCTTATTTGATTTTGGTGCAAATATTACAATTTTTTCCTGAAAGAGAATCATGTAATGAAACACAGTATTTTCAAAACATATTGAAGATGTATTTTTAAATTACGTTTGTTTTACAGAGAATCAAATAAATATATATATACTAAATATGTAAATTTTGACCAAATGTTTGTGGATTTTTTTTACGCACATTTTTAATTTTTTTTTTTTACTTTATTTTGATTTTTTCTGAATTTCTTTCCCAGTATTTTTTCACAGTTTTTTCTCATATACATGGAATACAAAATACAAAGTTTTAACATTTTCCACCCAAATGTCTACTCTTTTATCTTTCTTCTTTTTTTATGTTGCCTTTTTCCATTTCTTACTTTTTTCCCTCAAAATTTCCCCTTTTTATATTATCAACTTTTTTATATTAAAAAAATGAAACTTTATAGAATTTTTAAGTGGTTCCTAATTTCCCCAGTTTTCATTATAAAAGTGTTTTGTAAAAGATGATAATGTGAATAAAGCTCTAACCCTCCTTGTCACCGGGGGGCGCTGCAGCTGCTGTGGAGCCGGAGTCGCCGCAGACGCAGAGATCACGACTCAGATCATGGCTTCTAACGTCGAGCTGCACACGCTCAACACGGGACGGCCGCCCCTCGTCGCCATGGTGACACGCCAGCTCAAACAGATGCTCTTCAGGTCGGGACGAGTAACGAACACAAACACACAAAAAACTGACAACTGCTTGTATTTCTTTAGAATATTTAGTCATAAAAGTATTGTCCTGATGATTTTTTCTATTCTTTGGTGTCAGTGATGTTCAATGTCTGGCTGCTTTTTGTTCTTTGGTTGTAAAGCCCTGTAGCGCTGAGTTTTACAGAGAGCATTTGAAGGCAGCGTCATGAGAGTAACACTTAACTCTGTGTAATCTGTCAAACTATTGAAGAAAATGAACTGTTTCTAATAATATTCTTTTAATCTTTGGAGAAACATCAAGTCTTTTCAGAGACTCAAGTCCAAGTGAGTCTGGTTCAAGTCCAAGTGAGTCTGGTTCAAGTCCAAGTGAAGTCCAAGTGAGTCTGGTTCAAGTCCAAGTGAGTCTGGTTCAAGTCCAAGTGAAGTCTGAGTCTGGTTCAAGTCCAAGTGAAGTCTGAGTCTGGTTCAAGTCCAAGTGAGTCTGGTTCAAGTCCAAGTGAGTCTGGTTCAAGTCCAAGTGAGTCTGGTTCAAGTCCAAGTGAAGTCTGAGTCTGGTTCAAGTCCAAGTGAGTCTGGTTCAAGTCCAGTTGAAGTCTGAGTCTGGTTCAAGTCCAAGTGAAGTCTGAGTCTGGTTCAAGTCCAAGTGAAGTCTGAGTCTGGTTCAAGTCCAGTTGAAGTCTGAGTCTGGTTCAAGTCCAAGTGAAGTCTGAGACTGGTTCAAGTCCAAGTGAAGTCTGAGTCTTTGGTTCAAGTCCAAGTGAGTCTGGTTCAAGTCCAAGTGAGTCTGGTTCAAGTCCAAGTGAAGTCTGAGTCTGGTTCAAGTCCAAGTGAGTCTGGTTCAAGTCCAGTTGAAGTCTGAGTCTGGTTCAAGTCCAAGTGAAGTCTGAGTCTGGTTCAAGTCCAAGTGAAGTCTGAGTCTGGTTCAAGTCCAAGTGAAGTCTGAGTCTTTGGTTCAAGTCCAAGTGAGTCTGGGTCAAGTCCAAGTGAGTCTGGTTCAAGTCCAAGTGAAGTCTGAGTCTGGTTCAAGTCCAAGTGAGTCTGGTTCAAGTCCAGTTGAAGTCTGAGTCTGGTTCAAGTCCAAGTGAAGTCTGAGTCTGGTTCAAGTCCAAGTGAAGTCTGAGTCTTTGGTTCAAGTCCAAGTGAAGTCTGAGTCTGGTTCAAGTCCAAGTCAAGTCTGAGTCTGGTTCAAGTCCAAGTGAAGTCTGAGTCTGGTTCAAGTCCAAGTGAAGTCTGAGTCTGGTTCAAGTCCAAGTGAAGTCTGAGACTGGTTCAAGTCCAAGTGAAGTCTGAGTCTTTGGTTTAAGTCCAAGTCCAGTTACAAGTGTTTTTACATTTTCTCGAGTCAGAAGTCTTTAAATTTGTGACTCGAGTCCACATCTGTGATATTTTGCTGCAGGTACCAGGGTCACGTGGGCTCGTCTCTGATCGTGGGTGGAGTGGACGTGACCGGAGCTCACCTCTACAGCGTTTACCCTCACGGCTCCTACGACAAGCTGCCCTTCCTCACCATGGGTCCGTTCACCGCCGTAACTCCGTCCTTCTGTTTTATCTCAGGTATTTTAGGTCTAACGGTGTTGTTCTGCCTCAGGGTCTGGAGCTGCGGCTGCCGTCTCAGTTTTTGAAGACAGATTCAAAGCCAACATGGAGGTGAGGACCATAAAATGAGCTGAAGGTTAGTCCGAGTTACAGCTGTGGTCTCTGTTGCAGCTGGAGGAGGCCAAGCAGTTGGTGCGAGACGCCATCACTGCAGGGATCTTCTGTGACCTGGGCTCGGGAAGTAACGTGGACCTGTGTGTGATCACCGAGACCGGGGTGGACTTCCTCAGAGGCTACGACAAACCCACCACCAGGGGGCAGAGGTGAGCCAAAACCTGCTCAAAACCAACTCAAATCCATTCAAAACCAACTAAAACATGTTCAAGTCTAAATAAAATCTGTTAAAATCCAACAATAACCTGTTCAAATCCATCTAAAACTTGGTCTAATCCAACGAAAACCTGTTCATATCCAACTATTACCGGTTCAAGTCTAATTATAACCTGTTTAAATCCATTTAAGACCTGTTCACATGCAACTTAAACTTGTTCAAATCCATCTAAAACCTGTTCGAATCCATCTAAAATTTGTTCAAATCCAATTAAATCCTGTCAAAATCCAACTAAAACTTGTTCAGTTCCAACTAAAACATTGGTCACTGCACAAACTAATATACTTTTCCTCGTTTTGTTCTTGAACCTGACCTGTGTTTGTATTTTTTCTTTCACAGGGAAGGTCAGTACAGATACAAACGTGGCACTACGGCTGTTCTCACCAAAACGGTCACCCCTCTGACTCTGGACGTGGTTGAGGAGTCTGTTCAAACCATGTACCAGAACTAACACAACACTCCACTGTGGCTGTCAATAAAAATACACACCACATCTTAATATTCCAAAAAGAATAATTAACCACATTTTGTTCATGCAATAAATGCTTTTACTACTGAAAAAAATGGTTCACTGGGTTTTCTTTATGTACATATATCACTAATATGAAATAGTTACCTAAGAGGGTAGTACATTTCTTAAACTTATGACAAATACAGGTTTAAAAAGATGAATCCGTTCACTTTGCTGTTTTTAATGCGAAGCTAAAGCGTGCGTTTGAAATAAACACAAGGAGAGCCCTGTTAGTCTGGATACACACAGTTTAAATGGAGCCGTTAACCCCGCCCCGCTCAGTTTGGCTGTTCTGTTCACCGTCCCAAACGCTCCTAACGGCTGTGACGCACGGTGACGCACTGTGAGCGCGGCCGCTGATTGGTCGACGCGGGGACAGCAGCGTCGTTTGAATTTCAGTCGAGTCTTCACTGCTCCGGTTTGTTTAGCTTTTTAAACTTCATCTTAGTTGTTTTTGGAAATATTTTCTCACTCCACAGGTAGGTTTACGCTTATTAAAATTTCATACAATACTTTTATGGCAGGTTAAAATTGTGGCAACGTTAAAAACTTAAATTTTAAACGCACGTTACAGTTAAACCGTTATATTTCGCTAATTTTTCATTTTAAAAAACACTTTTAAAACAACTAAACATTATTAGAAATCAGCGCTATTTTATGCCTTTTTCATTTACCTTCAAACGGCGTATTAAAAGATGTCAAAACCATTTTGTATATTATTTTCATACAGAAGCTTAATTTTCTTTGGCAAAATCAAAACAAAGGCGATTCTAATGCAGTGGCAGCTAACATCATGGTTTTATTAGAAATGAATATGCAAAATGTGGCTATTATCAACAAGAAATGTTAGTTTAGTGCAATAATAAGTGCTTAAACTAAAAGCAATTAAAATTCAACAAAAAGCAATTAAAATCCAACTGAAACCTGTTCAAAGCCAAATAAAACCTGATGAAATCCTGCTCCTGTTCAAATCTGCTACATACCGTTTTTTATTCACTTATCATTTGTACTTCTTAGTTATTGCAAAGTAAAGAAGAAAAAAGTGTTAACTACTGTTTGGCAACTTTTTTAAATAGTATAAAAATTTGAAAATGAAATCAACAAATAAAGATGGTAAATTATGATGATTGTCTTCACCCTTTTCTCTCATAAGTCAGTGTCTGAGTGAATATTTTTTGTGTTTGTGTAAATAGTGGAGAGAGAACCCTTCGGTCCTTGTTGGATTTGGACTTTTCTCACACGACCGGCTCCGCGCTGACGCTGCTTCCTCAAATCTGAACCAGAGGTAAACAGAATGTGGAGTTGAGTCTGTCCACAGTGACATTTACAAGACACAGAAAAGTAGTAGTGTTAAGTCAGTGACAG
Source organism: Rhyacichthys aspro (assembly GCA_036850595.1). Lineage (NCBI taxonomy): Eukaryota > Metazoa > Chordata > Actinopteri > Gobiiformes > Rhyacichthyidae > Rhyacichthys > Rhyacichthys aspro. The sequence continues at coordinate 1,050,352 of CM072158.1, read as the reverse complement.
TCACCAGGAGTAAACAGTCAGCTATTTCATTCTCTTTCTGTCAAGCTGTATTTTCTCACGTTTTTGTCACATAAAGGTGATGTACAAGACTTAAATTAATCTTCACACAATGGAAATTCCCTTCTATTCCACACTCATGACCCTCTAAAACACGTGAACGTCAGTGTTTCTGTGAACCAGCTGCTGTTCTACCAGTCTCCATCTTTGTTGACATGGGAGACATTTACACACGTTTAAAGTTGGTAGCTCTTGTCCAATCACAGCTCACAGAAACAAATACGTCACGTGTGTGTGTGTGTGTGTGTGTGTGTGTGTGTGTGTGTGACGACAGGGGACTTCTCCACAGTAGACTTCTCAGTCACTGATGGGGGCAGTGTTTACAAGAATATAATGTATAATGTGTCAGTAATATCAGACTCTCTGTCTCAGCAGCTCTCCTTTAAAACACTTCAAGACTTACACCAGAGAACAAACTGGCAACAGCAAAAAAATAAAATGAAAAAGCTCACCGCAGATATCAGTGACAGGCACGTTGTGTTTAAATGGACTCAAGTGTAGTGCACATCTACAGGGCATTTGTAACCCCCTCAGACCACGTTCTGGAGCACTTTTTTTATTGAAGGGAAGTGAGTAGCTTTAAGTGAACATTTAGCGACAGGTCGGTTTATTAAAGTTTTTAGTTTTCTTAAAGAGTTTCCTCGCTGCAGCAGACAAACCCTCGCTTCTCTTTCCATTTAATGCACACTGACCTTTATTAGTCCACAGCCTGGAGCTGGAGCTGTGGGTCACAACTGGAATGACCACTGGACCCAGACTGGACTAGAGTTTTGTTGACATTCTGATTGGTGTAGTATCTTGGTTGTGACTGTATTAGGGATATGACGTTTAAATACCTCACAGAAACCCTGTTATTAACTTCCCTGTTACGTTATAAATTATATGATCATGAAGTAATTATTATCCCTGACTCCAGCACAGTCTGCTGCAGACTCACTGATGTTAAATGGTAAAACAAAGTTCTCCTAGAAGTCCGTTGTTGAATCCTCAGTGATCAGTTGTAGTTCTCGGTGTGTGTTCCAGAGCTGTGAGCGGCGGACGCCATGCGTCACGACACCTCGGCCAGTCGTCGTAAAGGGGCCACTCCTAAACGTCGGCCTCCGTTACCGGCCCCCAGCGCTGGGCCCTCAGGTTCCACGCCCCGGTCTCCTCGACGCAGCGGACCCTCAGGTCTGGAAACCCACTCACCATCACTTAAATAACGGCATTAATTATGAATGTACTTGACTGTGGTCTGTTCAGGAGCCGGTCCCCCAAAGTCGCCGAGAAAGAAGAAGTTTCGTCCTGGAACCAAGGCCCTGAGGGAGATCCGTAAATATCAGAAGAGCACAGACCTGCTGCTGAGGAAGGGCCCCTTCTCTCGCCTCGTCAGTATCAGTCTGCACCGACACCACCACAACACACATGACTTCCACCTGTTCTGTCCTGGTTTGGGTTTATTCAAGTTTTATATTTGGGTTTCCTCCAGGTTTGTTTATTCCTGGGTTTAGTTCTGTATTGGTCTGTTAGTCCTTGTGTTTAGTCCCAGTTTAGTCTTGGTTTACTGCAGGTTAAGTCCTCATTTGGTCCTGGGTTTGTCCTGGATTTTGTGTTTGTTTACTTTTGGTTTTATTCAAGGCTTAGTTTAGGTTTACTCCAGTTTTATTTGAGTTAATCCTGGGTTTAGCCTTTGTTCAGTCTTTCTTTTACACTTGGTTTTGTCTTGACTCTTAGTTTTGGTCTGTCCTGACTCTGGTTTAGACCTGTTTACTAGCTTCAGGTCAGGGCTCACAGTGAATATATTTATCTGTCCCTCTCGTCTGTCTCTTCATCTACAGAACTGTGGTTGAACAGTGGAATAATCACTTGTCCTTGTTTCAGGTTCGTGAGATCTGTCAGAACTTTTCCCATGAGGCTCTTCGGTGGCAGATCTACGCCCTGCTCGCTCTGCAGGAGGTAAACGCACCAATCACTGAAAGACAGGGTTAAATAACAAAACCCTAGTCTCATGACAAGACACTGTGGAGGTGTTGTTGCTTCCCCTGATGCAGACACTAGAGGGCGCTATGGCTCTGTCTCCAGCAGCTGCTGCGTTCAGGTTCTTCCTGGTTCACTGGAGGAATATACAGCTGTATCAAACAATGAAACCACTCCCTGTGTTCAACTAAAACCTGTTCAAATCCAATTAAATACTGTTTAAATCCATCTGAAACCTGTTCAAATCCAAATAAAATGTGCAAATCCAACTAAAACCTGTTTAAATCCAACTAAAATCTGTTTAAATCCAGCTAAAATCTGTTTAAATCCAACTAAAATCTGTTTAAATCCAGCTAAAATCTGTTTAAATCCAACTAAAATCTGTTTAAATCCAGCTAAAATCTGTTTAAATCCAACTAAAATCTGTTTAAATTCATCTAAAACCTGTTCAAATCCATCTGAAACCTGTTTAAATCCAACTAAAACCTGTTTAAATCCATCTGAAACCTGTTCAAATCCAAATAAAATGTGCAAATCCAACTAAAACCTGTTTAAATCCAACTAAAACCTGTTTAAATCCAACTAAAACCTGTTCAAATCCATCTGAAACCTGTTCAAATCCACTAAAACCTGTTCAAATCCATCTGAAACCTGTTTAAATCCAACTAAAACCTGTTTAAATCCATCTGAGACCTGTTTAAATCCAACTAAAACCAGTTCGAGTCACGTTACTGATCCAACAGGGTCTGCTCAAGCCTTATTGTCTCACTTCTTAGTTCTGTAGAATTCTTTGTGATCTTGTTGTTGTTCTGCGCTAAAAGCCACTGTTGGTCGTGTCTCAGGCGGCAGAGGCCTTCCTCGTGATGCTGTTCTCCGACGCCAACCTGTGTGCCATCCACGCCAAGAGAGTGACGCTGTTCCCCAGAGACGTGCAGCTCGCCCGAAGGATCCGAGGCGTCGAGACCCTCTAGACCGGAAAAAAAAACGACAAAAACTACAGAGAAAGGACTGCTTTAAAAGCGGACGTCTCTGAAAAAGGCTCGGACGGTTGGTTCAGACGTTTTTCCCGCCGTGAGTTTAACCTGTTCACACACGGTTTAAGACGGAAAAACAGAGCAGAGCTGTTGTTGGAAATGTGTGTGAATAATGTAAAGTTTGTGTTTTAAACTGGGATTAGATTAGACTGACATGTTGATTTTACTGGTCTTGTCGTACAGATAAGTGGACGTTAATATGAATTAGTAAAATCTAATTCAGTGTCTGCTTTTAATTATAACATAGAAGCTGAACTGGTGTTTTTTAAATCACTGTTTGCAAAGTACAGCTTGGTTTATTCATGTTGATTGTTTTATAATTTACATACAACTGCCCTCATATGTTTTTACTTATTTTTATTGTATATAAAGGATGTTGGGCCCAGTTTTATTTGTTGTAATTTCTTATTTTCTTAATAAACACAAGAATTCTCAGTTCTGATTTTGTTTGGTGTTAATTCTTGTCAAAATCTTGAAGCTCTCCATGAATGAAACTGAATATTCTGTCTCAGTTTTGTGGTAGACCTAGTTGGTCCTGGTTAAATCCTGGTTTAATCTTGGTTATCTTATTTAAATGTCCTAATTTAGTAAGATTTCAGTCCTGGTCTAGTCCTGGTCTGGTCCTGGTCTAAACCCGGTCTTGTGATGACTCCCTTGGGCCTCGTTCTTTGTGTGAGACTAATTGGTCCCTTGGCTCCGCCCCTCCCTCTGGCTGCTCACCTGTCATCCAATCAGATCGCTCCTCACCTGCGGCGTGAATTCCACATGGAACACCTGTTTACTGCAGCCGTCGCCGGGGAAACGGGCGACCAATCACAGCTGTCGCAAACAGGCCAAGAGATCTGATTGGACGAGAGGACTGCTGCTGGAAACAAGAACAGAGCACGCTCAGAAGAACCCCATCTGAAGATCTGAGACAGTACAGGTAAGTCCTGATTTAGTCCTGTTCAGAACGGGTTTAGAACTGGTTTAGTCCTGGTTTAGTCCCAGTTTAGTCCAGGTTTAGTCCTGGTTTAGTCCTGGTTTAGACCTGGTTTAGTCCTAGTTTAGTCCTAGTTTAATCCTGGTTTAGTCCTGGTTTAGTCCCAGTTTAGTCCAGGTTTAGTCCTGGTTTAGTCCTGGTTTAGACCTGGTTTAGTCCTAGTTTAGTCCTAGTTTAATCCTGGTTTAGTCCCAGTTTAGTCCAGGTTTAGTCCTGGTTTAGTCCAGGTTTAGTCCTGGTTTAGTCCTAGTTTAATCCTGGTTTAGTCCTGGTTAAGTCCTAGTTTAGTCCTGGTTTAGTCCTGGTTCAGTCCCTGTTTAATGCTGGTTTAGTCCTAGTTTAATCCTGGTTTAGTCCTGGTTTAGTCCTAGTTTAGTCCTGGTTTAGTCCCTGTTTAATGCTGGTTTTGACCTTGTTTAGTCCTGGTTTAAACCTGGTTCAGTTCAGTCTAGACCTGGTTCAGCCTGGTATAAACCAGGTTTAGTCTGGTCTAATCCTTTGTTCAGCTCCATCTAAACCTGGTTAAGTCTTGAATGCAGGTTTAAGTCTGGTCTAGTCCCATCGTAGACCATCTTTGAGCTCCGTCTCATCCTGTCCTGTTAAGACCTGGTTCAGCCCGGTCTAAACCTTATTCAGCCCAATTTAAACCTGATTCTGCCTGTTCTAAATCTGGTTCATCACGGTCTAAACCCAGTGCAGTCCGGTCCAAACCCAGTCTAGTCTGGCCTAAACCTGGTTCAGCCCATTCTAAACCTCGTTCTGTCTGTTCTAAACCCAGTTCAACCTGGTTTTGTCTGTTCTAAACCTGATTGGGCCCGGTCTAATCCTGGTTCAGCCCGGTCTGGCCTGGCCCCGGTCTGGACCCGGTCTGGCCCCGGCCTGGCCCCGGTCTGGACCCGGTCTGGACCCGGTCTGGTCTGGCCCCGGTCTGGCCCCGGTCTGAGTGTTATATTTATATCCGTCTCTGATGAACAGTGATTACAGGTGACTCTTCATTAACTGCTCTCATGATGATGTCGCCACGCGCCCTCGACGACGACCTGCTGCTCGACGACCGTCACCGTGGAGACGGGGCCGAGGGGGCGGGGCCTGAGGAACACACAGAGACAGTACGAGACACAATCATAACGAACTGTAAACAATCACATTTACAATGAGTTTAGTACGTTTTTATTTTTTTAGTCCTAGTTTAGTCCTGGTTTTTGTCCAATGAGCGAAGATAAATGGGTCTGCAAACTATAAAAGATAAAATAAATTTAATTATTTACAGCTTTTTCATTTCTTCCTTCCTCAAGACTACTACTACTACTTAGTATTTTGTTGTTGTTTTGTCTCCAGACCCTGACAGCCGTCTCGATCCAGGAGCCAATCACGTGCGGCGGTTGTGGGAGGCAGGTGTTTGATCGCTTCTTCCTATTGGCCGCCGGTCGGGTCTGGCACAACACCTGCCTCCGCTGCAGCAGGTGTCAGTGTGAGCTCCAGACTCAGGCCTCTCTGTTCTGGAGAGACGGCAACATCTACTGCCACCTGGACTACTGCAGGTTAGACCGGGGTTAGACCGGGTTAGACCGGGGTTAGAGTGGGTTAGACCGGGTTAGACCGGGTTAGACCGGGGTTGGACCGGGTTAGACCTGGTTAGACCGGGGTTAGACCGGGTTAGACCGGGTTAGACCGGGTTAGACTGGGTTAGAGTGGGTTAGACCGGGTTAGACCGGGTTAGACCGGGGTTGGACCGGGTTAGACCTGGTTAGACCGGGGTTAGACCGGGTTAGACCGGGTTAGACCGGGTTAGACTGGGTTAGATCAGGTTAGACTGGGGTTAGACCTGGTTAGACTGGGTTAGACCGGGTTAGACCGGGTTAGACCGGGGTTAGACCGGGTTAGAGTGGGTTAGACCGGGTTAGACCGGGTTAGACCGGGTTAGAGTGGGTTAGACCGGGTTAGACCGGGTTAGACCGGGTTAGACCGGGTTAGACCGGGTTAGACCGGGTTAGACCGGGTTAGACCGGGTTAGACCGGGTTAGACCGGGTTAGACCTGGTTAGAGCGGGTTAGACTGGGTTAGACCTGGGTTAGACCTGGTTAGACCGGGTTAGACCTGGTTAGACCGGGTTAGACCTGGGTTAGACCGGGTTAGACCGGGTTAGACCGGGTTAGACCGGGTTAGACCGGGTTAGACCGGGTTAGACCGGGTTAGACCGGGTTAGACCTGGGTTAGACCGGGTTAGACCGGGTTAGACTGGGTTAGACCGGGTTAGACCGGGTTAGACCGGGTTAGACCGGGTTAGACCGGGTTAGACCTGGGTTAGACCGGGTTAGACCGGGTTAGACCGGGTTAGACCGGGTTAGACCGGGGTTAGACCGGGTTAGACCGGGTTAGACCGGGTTAGACCGGTTAGACCGGGTTAGACCTGGTTAGACCTGGGTTAGACCGGGTTAGACCTGGGTTAGACCGGGTTAGACCGGGTTAGACCTGGGTTAGACCGGGTTAGACCGGGTTAGACCTGGGTTAGACCTGGGTTAGACCGGGTTAGACCGGGGTTAGACCGGGTTAGACCGGGTTAGACCGGGTTAGACCGGGTTAGACCTGGGTTAGACCGGGGTTAGACCGGGTTAGACCGGGTTAGACCGGGTTAGACCTGGGTTAGACCGGGTTAGACCGGGTTAGACCGGGGTTAGACCGGGTTAGACCGGGTTAGACCGGGTTAGACCGGGTTTAGACCGGGGTTAGACCGGGTTAGACCGGGTTAGACCAGATAGATTAGTTAGATTTTTAGTTAGATTTAGTTAGATTTAATGGAGTGATAAACTCTGCTGCAGGACGTTCGGAGGAGGACAGTGTGCTCGGTGTCTGCAGCTGATCCCAGCCTCGGCTCTGGTCATGAGGTCAGGAGAGATGACCTTTCACCTGCAGTGCTTCTCCTGCCAGGTCCGTGTTGACCTTCAAATAAACACAGACGATACAGGGGCCGTTCAGATACTCTAGATTACTGTAATATGTGAAGTTTAAATAGAAATGAGTGGTGTTTGTTGCAGGAGTGTGACGAGAAGCTGCTTCCCGGGAGTTTGTACTGTGTCCAGGGCCAGAGTCTCTTCTGTCAGACGCACTACAACAACAACAGGACGCTGTCTTCGTCACAGGATCCAACTGTTGATCTCGCTCCAGGTCAGTGTCCAACAGCTCTAAAGGCATTCAGTCTGGTTAGAAGCAGGTTTGGATGGATTTTAAATGGTTTAACACAGGTTTATTAAGTTTAAAAAGGATTTAACCTGGTTAGAAGTACATTTGGACAGGTTTAAAGTGGAGTGTGAGGTTTTGAACCAATTAAAACAGTTTATATCCAGAGCTGGAGGGTCTTGAGTGGTTACAGTAGGACTTAACCTGTCAGAAACTGTTTAACCTGCTCAGAAGTGGATTTAAACAGGTTAAAGATGGTCTTGGGCAGGTTTTAAGTGGTTTGACTTGAAGCGTAAGTAATTCTGGAGAAAAAAAATTAACCTGTCTACAGTAAATGTACTTTTTATATATGTTTCTTTTTTAATCTTTATTTAGTCAGACTGGTCCATATTTATTGTACTGTATATTTTCTGGACCCTTAAAAAAGCTGAGGTGGCTCCAGAAGCAAATATTTCATTCAGAAAAGCTTCATATTTGAGGTGGTACAAAACTAAAAGAGCTTAGTTTAGCGGCTCAAATGTGAATAAAATGTCCTAAACAAACCGTATAATGGTGATGTTGCATAAAACGGTCTGTGTAATGTGGGTTTTGTCCTCTGTGGTGGTTTATAAACTCAGAGACAGGTCAGAGCCAGGCCTGCGTCGAGGGGGAGGAGTCAGAGAGCAGCTCTGAGCCCCGATTGGACGACAGGTCTGCAGGGGGGCGGGTCCACAGACGCAGCAAACGAATCAGGACGTGTTTCCGCAGCGAGCAGCTCCGAGCTCTGGAGTCGTACTTCGCCCAAAAACACAACCCCGACGGAAAAGACTGGAGCAGCCTGTCGCACAGAACGGGGCTCCCCAAGAGGGTCCTGCAGGTCTGGTGTTACACAGTGATGTAGATAAGTAACACAGTGGATTTAAAACTTTTTCTCTAAGTCTCTATTTTTGTTTGTTTTTTTTCATCCCATATGTTCAAATTTGAATTTCTGGAAGTTATTATCTGAGTCAAAAAACATTGCTTCTGATCATTTTTGTTATTTTTTGTTTTGGTTGCCATGTAAACATTAACGGATTTAAACACCAGGGAATAAAAAATAAGTAAAAACAGAAATCACATTGTAATTGTAGTGTCTTGAAAAAATGCATTTTGAATGAGAGTCAATGGAACAAAAAAAATGCCGAAGGGAAACAGGTGGAACTATTTTATTATTTATTTATTTATTTTAAAAAAAAGCTACTTTGAAAGAAAAAGAAATGAAAGAGACAAATTTAAATTCACCCCAAAATACACAACGTGGCCAAGTTTTATTCTGTTTGAATAAACGAGGTCAAAGTTCTGCAAAAGTACAATTCAAAAAACTCAAGTAAATGTCCAGTGAGTTTAGCAGCTGCTCAGAGTTGACTGTTTTTGTCTCAGGTGTGGTTTCAAAACGCTCGAGCCAAACTCAGACGCTCCCTCTCCTCGGACGACCCCCAGGTTAGCCCCGCCCCCTCCGCTCACCTGAGGCCCGTTACCACGACGACGACCCCTCCCTGCCCCGTGTCCGACTGTTCCTCGTCCTCGTCGCCGCCTCCGTTCACCTCCAGCACCATCGACCACTTACAGCTGTCCCTGCTCACAGCGCCCATCAGCCCCGCCTTCAGCCCCGCCTTCTGCCCCGACTACGACCCACGATGCACCTGGGTCGGTTCCTGAGACGTTCGGGGACTTAGAGGAAGCAGGACGAGGACTGGAGACAGACTTTAACGACAGTGGATTCTTTTAAAGCACTTAAAATGAAACGGAGTTCTGTGATTTTTAGCATCAGTCGTGTTTTACTCTGAAGTCTGCAGTTTCCTGGAACACCGGTGTTTTATCTGTGAATGTGTGTAGTTAATTCTCTGACGTAAAAAAAACGTTTAGGTCGAAGAAGTTCTGTCTGTATTATGATGCTTTCAGCTCATACAGTTGGGTCAATGAAGGATTAATGATATTATTTGACACAAACAGTGCACATTAAACATTAAAGTGACAAAATCAGATTTTTCTTGTTTTGTGCTGCTTCTCTTTTATAAAAAAAAATTTAAACCGGACTACTTTTGTCTTTCACAAAATACTAATACATTTCACTAAACTGAAGTTTATCGTTCACTATGATCTATTTGTTTCCCGTTGCCTCTCTTTTCTCTGTTTATAGTTTTCTTTTTGTGCTGTTTCTCTATAAAAAGACATATTCAGCTGAAAATACACTTCTTTCTCTGTTTTAACGGCAGCCATTACTTCCTTATGGACATCAGTGTCGACCAATGGGAGCGCTCCTTTTTACCGAAAGCAAGCTGTGATTGGACAAAGCTCATCTATTAAAATCCTTCATTATAAAGACTAGATTTCGTCTTAAGGTCTTGTTTTTTCAGATGATTCCTGTTACAATAAGATGCTGATGATTAAACGTTTCTTTTTATCACATTCATAAAAAAACAAAACGCATATTCCATTTAATCAAGTTTTCAAATGTTTAAATATTAAGTCTGGTGAGTTTAAGACAGTGATGAGGTTTTTTTGTCATGAATTTTAGGAATCTTTTATATATTTCAGTCACATTTTTTCACTTTCCAATGTAATTTTTAAAGGCTTGGATCGAGTGTAAAACCTATTTATTTAAATTAATCCACTTTCTAGATTTTCTGCCATAAAAAATGGTGTCTGCTGCAACCTCTGGATTTAAAATTTAGAAAGATGTGAATCAATCAGTATTTAAATAAGTCTTTGTTACTTCTCTTGTTTTGAATCTACATTTTAAAAGTTTTATTCTTTGTGTGCTTCACTTCATTTAAAAATGACAGTCAGATACTATCTAGTGATTATGTTACTATATATTTTTGTTTACGTATATTCCCTTTTGTTATTATCATTTCAGTTTGTTTTATTCCAGTTTTTAAGCCACATTTTGTAAGTTCTCATCAGATATTATTGAATTTTCACACAGGATTAAGTTGTGTCTTTTGTGACGTCACAGGCCTCTTCCGTCGTCATTTATTGATTATTACTCACTTTTAATCGTTCTATTTTAGCCTCATTGTCTGCTCTTTCCTCTTTATCCTCTAAAACCCGTCTAAACGTTAAACTGTGATTCCGCGTTGGCTGCGGTCACATTCTTCTCGGCTCCTGCGGCGTTTTCCTGGCGATGCGACCTTCATTCGGACAATGCCAGCGTCTAAAGTGTCTCTATCTCTGGCATCTTAATGACTCCCGACGCCTCCTCCTTCACTCAATTGGCTTCTTCTTCTTCTTCTTCTTCCCCAATCAGTTTATAATTAACGAGAGACGGTCCGGCGAGTCTCTCAGGCCGAAGAATGAAGAGCGACAGAAGTGCGTCACGGAGAAAAAAACGCAGCGACCAATCAGAAGCCGAGGACGGATTTTTAAAAAGCTCCGGTCGACGAGAGTCCGAGTTTAGAGACGAAACCGACTTAGACCAACACAAGGTAAGAAACTGGGTCATTGTTCACTTTTATCAATATTTCTTGTTTGATTATTCGTCAATGATGCATTTTAAAGAAATAACGGTAAAAAACTGGCAAAACAAAACAAAAAATCTGAATTGTTTATGGTACACTATACTTTAGCAAGTTTATCTTTTAATGGTTTTTGTCAATATTTCAATTTGTTTTGTGCTTTATGCATTATACATCCAAAAATTACAGTAAAATAATGTAAAAAAAAAAAATCCTTAAATCTGATTCACTTTTATTGCCGTTTGTCGTCATTGTTTCAGTTTGTTTTATTACAAGTATTTGTCATTTCAATATTGAAAAAGCAAATTTATGTAAAAATTGGTTAAAAATATTCAGAAATTATGAAAGATTATGTTTTACAGTAAATAACTTGTTTTTGTTTTTGTTTTACGGCACAATACTAAAAAAGTTAGACATAAATAAATAATCTTTTTGACGAGACATTATTAAAGATAATGTAAATAAACATCGCATTTGTAAGTTTTAATAACTTGTTTTTTATGGCACAATACTAAAAAAGACTTTACTTTTTACTACTTACTTTTTATTATATTTATGAAATGAATTCCAAATGTATTTCTTATGTTTTATTCACATTATTTGTCATTTGTGCACTGTAAAAAACAAACATAGGGTAAAAAAACTGGCGAGTTGTTTTTCAATTCTAAAAATAACAGTTTAGCGTATTATGTCTCTCTATTGAGTTTACTACAGTCATTTACTATTTTGTTTTTTACAGTCATCTGCTATTGACATTTGACAGTTTTTCACCATAAATATATCTTTATATCTATATATATCTATATATACTATAACAACAAAAAAGCAGTCAAACCATTTTATGAACTTTTTATAAATTAATGTAAATGCAAAAACATTATAAAAGTATAATTATAATTCTAAATGTAATGCACTTTTTTGGCTTTTGTTGTTCATTCTTCATTTTTAATTCACTTTTTTCATTTGTTTTATTCCATTTACGCAACATTCAATATCCTTTAAAAAGAATAGGAATCAGATTTATGATAAACACTGGTTAAAAACATTTTTTATTGTTTATTTATTTATTATTTATTTAACCAGGAAAACCTTTGAGATTAAAAAGTGTCCTACAACAATAACATTACAGACATTATAAAAGATGATGCATTTGTCTTTGATTTGTAAAGAAGTAACCGTATTATAATAATCCATGTTATGTTGTTGTAGTTTTTTTCTTTTACAGTAAATCTAAATGAATGTAAACACAAAAACAATCTAAAAATATAGTATAAAGTATTTGCAGTAATTACGGTGAATTCCTTAATGTTTCTTTGACATTCCAATGACATTCTCTTTCCTTATAAATGTAAATAAGTAAAAGACCACTTATAAAGGCTTTATTAATGTGTTATTGATGAATTTGTTTGTCATTAAGGAGAACTTTTAACAGGTTTTAAACAGAAACTGTGACCTGTTGCTTATCCACACGAGATATATGACATTTAACAAATGAAAGGCTTTACTGTGAGTTTATTACTGACACAAATCAGTTTTTACCCAAAACTGATGCGTTCAAAGCACACAGCGTTTTCCAGGTTGGATTTCATTGGGTTTTAATCGGTCGATCTCAGACATAAATTGATCAGGACTGAGACTAAAGGGTCCTCGGCTCAAGGTCTGACCCGTCTTTGGAGCACAGTGGATAGAAAGAGTCCCGTTTGGAGACCACAGGAACATCAGGATCTTAGCACCAGGGTCTTCGGTCCAGGGTCTTCGGTCCAGGGTCTTCGGTCCAGGGTCTTCGGTCCAGGGTCTTCGGTCCAGGGTCTTCAGTCCAAGGTCTTCGGTCCAGGGTCTTCGGTCCAGGGTCTTCGGTCCAGGGTCTTCAGTCCAGGGTCTTCAGTCCAAGGTCTTCGGTCCAGGGTCTTCGGTCCAGGGTCTTCGGTCCAGGGTCTTCAGCCTCTGCTCTGGGACTTTTTTCAGCCCAATGGGACGAGACTGGGATGAGAATCAGCACCTCCGAGTCTGAAGGAGGGAGACTGACACCAATCAGTGCATCTTCTGCAGTGATGCGTTCAATGTCCTGGTCTGAGCTGTGGGTCAGGACCGTCTCATCTGTTCAGAGTCTCCCAAAGTGGTTCATGTCCCACTGAGAGGAGCCCCCAGACCCAGGACCCTCTGGAGGGACCACAGTATCCCTCTAAGACCTCAGTGTCTCCTCTAAGACCTCAGTGTTTCTTCTGAGACCTCAGTGTCTCCTCTAAGACCTCAGTGTTTCTTCTGAGACCTCAGTGTTTCCTCTAAGACCTCAGTGTCTCCTCTAAGACCTCAGTGTTTCCTCTAAGACCTCAGTGTTTCCTCTAAGACCTCAGTGTTTCTTCTAAGACCTCAGTGTCTCCTCTAAGACCTCAGTGTCTCCTCTAAGACCTCAGTGTTTCTTCTGAGACCTCAGTGTCTCCTCTAAGACCTCAGTGTTTCCTCTAAGACCTCAGTGTCTCCTCTAAGACCTCAGTGTCTCCTCTAAGACCTCAGTGTTTCCTCTAAGACCTCAGTGTTTCCTCTAAGACCTCAGTGTTTCTTCTGAGACCTCAGTGTCTCCTCTAAGACCTCAGTGTCTCTTCTGAGACCTCAGTGTTTCTTCTGAGACCTCAGTGTTTCTTCTGAGACCTCAGTGTCTCCTCTAAGACCTCAGTGTTTCCTCTAAGACCTCAGTGTCTCCTCTAAGACCTCAGTGTCTCCTCTAAGACCTCAGTGTCTCTTCTGAGACCTCAGTGTTTCTTCTGAGACCTCAGTGTCTCCTCTAAGACCTCAGTGTCTCCTCTAAGACCTCAGTGTTTCTTCTGAGACCTCAGTGTCTCCTCTAAGACCTCAGTGTCTCTTCTGAGACCTCAGTGTTTCTTCTGAGACCTCAGTGTCTCCTCTAAGACCTCAGTGTCTCCTCTAAGACCTCAGTGTCTCCTCTAAGACCTCAGTGTCTCCTCTAAGACCTCAGTGTTTCCTCTAAGACCTCAGTGTCTCCTCTAAGACCTCAGAGTTTCTTCTAAGACCTCAGTGTCTCCTCTGAGACCTCAGTGTTTCCTCTAAGACCTCAGTGTCTCCTCTAAGACCTCAGTGTTTCTTCTAAGACCTCAGTGTCTCCTCTGAGACCTCAGTGTTTCTTCTGAGACCTCAGTGTCTCCTCTAAGACCTCAGTGTCTCCTCTAAGACCTCAGTGTCTCCTCTAAGACCTCAGTGTCTCCTCTAAGACCTCAGTGTTTCTTCTGAGACCTCAGTGTCTCCTCTAAGACCTCAGTGTCTCCTCTAAGACCTCAGTGTCTCCTCTAAGACCTCAGTGTCTCCTCTAAGACCTCAGTGTTTCCTCTGAGACCTCAGTGTCTCCTCTGAGATGAACGAGGACACGTCTAGAGCAGTGGGTTCAAACTCAAAGTGGTGAAGAAAAATCCTTTCAGGAGCCGAAGACTGTGACATTTCGGAATCTTTTTAATGTTTTCACAGTGTTTTAATGTAGGTTTCATCTTTTATTTGAGTCTTTATTCCATCCGTTTGTTTTTAACGTTCATTTTCTCTTTTTACGTCTCCATCATTTTATGAACTCACCTCAGTTTTTTCCATGTTGCCCTCATTCTGAGTCCCATTTCTGTCTCTTTAAAATGGTTATCCTTGTTAAAGGTCCCGTATTTTGCTAAATCGACTTTTTCTGAGCTTTTAACCATGTTCTAACGTTGTTTCTACCTCAAACACATACCCAAAGTTGTGTTTTGTTTCATTCGCGCATGTTTAAGTCATTTATTTAGTTTGAGCTACAGTCCTTTCAACGAGCTGTTTCACGCAATGACGTCAATATGTGAAATAAACCACTCCTCTCCAGGAAGTGCTCCTCCACACTCCTCCGCCCCTCTCTCTGCACTGTCAACAAGTGGAGCTCTGCAGCTCAGACACAGAGAAGCATCGCTGCTACTGTGTTAGCTTACTAACTGTCAGCAACATTATTGTATTACTAACAAGCATTACTTACATAGCTCCACATATTGCTAGGCTACTTTATTATAGTTCTTTCAATACACTGCACACCAGCTACATTAGGAGTCTCCAGGCAGCATATACATTCTCAACTTCAGTAGGCATTGTACGGTCATTTCCACATGTGCACCGATAAACAGAAGCAGTTAACACGCTGCTATGCTACGGGCTACACCATAGAAACATACACAATAAATAGTTTTTCATTTACCAAGCAGAAACGTCTTGTAGAAGCCTTGGAGGTCTTTGTGTTTGCTCATGTTCTTCAAACTCAGAATCAGACTCTCAAGTCACGATATACGGCTCATTTACTCTCAAAGCTATTACCACCATTTACCATGTTTACTTCAGTCTGTTTCCAGCGTAGCTCGCGTAGCTATAGCGTGATGTCATGGGCGGAGCCAACACGGGAGAGCTGAGCCTTAAAGTGACAGCGCCAAATCAGACCGTTCACTTTGGACTCATGATGAGAACTCATCCAAACCGCTTGTAAGATAAATTTTGTGTGTTTCATGTTGCAAATGTGATATGGTAACCTACATGTATCCAAAATGCACTGTATAATGTTCAAAATAGTATAATATAGGACCTTTAAGTGTCATTTTGTCTCTTTGTGGAATGGCATTCTTCACTGT
>CM072158.1:951249-1034934 GCA_036850595.1 Rhyacichthys aspro | reverse complement strand
ATTCCTGGTTTTGTTTTTTAATTAAGACTCTAATGAAGCATTTGTTCAGTCCTGGTTTAGATCTAGTTAAGTCCAAGTTTAGATCTGGTTCAGTCCTGTCTTAGTCCTGGTTTATGCCTGGATTAGTTCTGGTCTAGTCCTGATTTAGTCTGGGTTAGTCCTAGTTTAATCTAGTTTTATCTCAGGATTCTTCTAGTTCTGATTAGGTCTTGCTTTAGTCCAAGGTTTAATCTTGATTTAATCCTGGCTAAATCCTGGTTTAACTTTGGTCTAGACCTGTTTTTAGTTACAGGATTAGGTCTGGTTTAGTGATAGAATTCTTGACTTAATCCTGGTTTAGACCTGGTTCAGTCCTGTTTTAGTCCTGGTCAGTCTTGAACTTGGCTTAATCCTGGTTTTAGTCCCATAAAGTCTTGGTTTAGTCCCAGTTTGGAGCTAGTCCTGGTTCAGTCTTAGTAAAGTCAGTATTAAACTCAGTTCTTGGTGCTGGTCCAGGTCTGGAGAACCTCCACAACCTGACGTCCATGACGAAGATGAGCCTCAGAGTAGACCTCAGAGACGGCGGCGACGCGGCCTTCGCCAAATACTCCACGTTCGAAGTGGCCAAGAGGAACTACAGGCTGACGGTGGGAGGATACAGCGGCACGGCAGGTAACGGATCATGTGACCTCACGTCTTCAGAGGAAATGGAGCAAATCAGGAACAACGCACCAGCTCAAGGTAAAGGCTGGTCCTGAGAAAAAGGCTATAAACCTGTCGGACGCCTTCTTTCAGGTGATTCGATGACGTACCACAACAACCGGATCTTCACGACCAAAGACCGAGACCCGGCGTCGTTCATCACGCGCTGCGCCATGTCGTATCGAGGAGGATGGTGGTACAAGAACTGCCACGAGGCCAACCTGAACGGGCTCTACGGCATCGACTTCAAACACCAGGTAACACCCTGCAGTAATCCTAATACGAGACAAAAGGTCAGACAAGTTCTTTTCTTTAATGTTGGTGCTTGGTTTCTCTGTGATAAAGTTTTGATGCTTCAAAGCCTCGGAGCAGTTCTCCACAGATTCCACAGAACAGGCTTGGGGCTTGAGTATCGCCTGTTGCTGCGATAAACTCTTCATTTAAGTAGAACTCATGGGATTTTCTTTTAAAGCAGCTTTCTTTTTGTCTCTCTCTGATCAAAGAAGCTCTCCAGTGTTTCAGTTTTTATGCTCATTTCAGCTCTGTTCAGTGTGTGGCTTAATTTAGAGGCACTTGAAACAACTTTGAGTCGATCAAATGGGGAAGAGACTCCAGAGGAAGTTTCTTTTTTTAAATAAAACACCCAGATTGCCATCATCTATAAAATAAAAGTCACATCAAATTCTGAAATTCCTGGACCACAGCCCATTTGTTTCTAAAATCCAATAATGGTTGATATCTCTGTAAACGGGACACATTTTAGCGTCTTGTCTGAAGTAGTTTGTTGTGTTTCCAGGGCATCATCTGGACGTCGTGGAAAGGCAAAGAGGTGTCCATCCCTTTCACTGAGATGAAGATGAGACCGACAGCCTTCGTCCCTCACAGAAACCGAGGATAATAAAAACTGTCACAACAGCTTTTGTATAGAATTCAGTTTCTAAAATCTGACATTCAAGTGTACAGTCTTTCTTCTGTTCTGTTTATGTTTGAAAAATCACACAAGCTTTTTGTATTTTCCACAAAATAAGCTTATTTTTTTGGTATTTTTTACCTTTAGCTCACAGCACTTTAACCACAACTGTCTCGGACCAAAGCTGTGTTTAAGAGCGGCCTTTTGGATTTGTGCATGCAGCAGCTTTTATAATGATGTAAATAAATAGCACACGGTGAGGCTCATTATTATGAAATGTAATAAATAAACTGATCAAAAGTGTTGAAATATACAGTTTTTAAGGCCAAACTGACCTAATAAACATGAAATACAGACTAGGTTCTGACTCGTATGTGACTCTACAGTTTTATGTTTTTGTAGCGATTAGCGATAGCTCAGATGCTAATGGAAAAAATGACTTCTTGTGCAAAGCTATTCTGTAATGGCTGCCCTTTTTTCAGCTCATTGGCACAAACTGAAAGAAACACACACCCCTGAAGAAAATTAGACCCCATTTAACAGAATAAAACACAAAAAACTAAAGATGATCACCACCAAATAAAGTCTGGTTACACTGGTAGTATTTAGTCTTTAAATATTTGGAAACTGATTACTGAACGTAAGGCTAATGTTAAAAATACCTCACTTCATTTATCTGGATGTATTTCTTCCAAAAGCATTAGATTTTGCAGAAACCTAACCGTGCTGTTCTCCTGCGGCGCCACCAGAGGGAGCCACCAGCTTCACAGAAACCCTCTGAACACATCCTTCATCCTCTTTCAGGTTTTAAACTGCTCTCTCTTTGAAGCATCTGAGAAAAAGTGGGACAAACCAAGTGTCCCTTTGAATCTGTAGCTCTTTAGATCCAGCTTTAGCAGAAAAAGAATGAAGTAAAGGTTTAATGTATGACTTTAATCCACATCCATTTAGGGGTAACAGCTGTTTGAATGAACTTTAGTGTAGAAATAAAGTGGGGTCAAAGTTCAGTCAAGTTTATCACATTTATTAAAACAGAGCTCTGGTGTCTTTCCCTAAACTTCAACCAGGTGTAGTTCTGCCTAAACATAACCAGAATACTTCTTTATGCATCATTTCTTCAACAGTTTCTCTTCTCATAAACCTCCACTGGTCTCTTCCTGAACTGAGGCCTGGAGATGGTTCATGTTCAGTCAGCAGGTCTCAGGAGGATTTAGTGAAACCTTTTCTGATGTAAATGTTTTATTCTGGGCCTCTTTGCATGAGCAGCAGCATGCCCCAGTGCTCTGGGACAGTTTATAGTCCTGAGAGGTGGACTCTGGAGGACTGGCAGCTGTCCTTCATCACAACACAAGCCACAGAAGCCCTCCTCATCACCAACATGACTTTGGTGTGCGTCCTCATGTGGACCGTCCTCTGCTGCTGCTTCACAGGTAAAGTCCAGAGAGTCCCACCGCTGTCCTCTGTCAACATCCGTCCCTCTGAGACCAACCAGACTAAACCATCAGCTGCTTTGTGTTTGTGTCTCTGTGTGGTCAGAGTCCAGAGGCCAGGTCACAGTGACTCAGCCTGGAGCAGTGAGCGCTGCCCCGGGACAGCCCGCCTCCATCAGATGCACCGTCAGTCAGAATGTGTACCATGATACAAGCTATGGCCACCGTTTATACTGGTATCAACAGAAAGATGGAGAGGCTCCTAAACTTCTCATATATAGAGCATCAAATCGAGCCTCAAATGTTCCCAGTCGTTTTTCAGGCAGTGGATCTGGGTCTAGCTTCACTCTGACCATCAGTGGAGTTCAGGATGAAGATTATACTGTTTATTATTGTCAGAGTTATCACTGGATCAACAGTAAGAGTGTGTTCACACAGTGAAAAAGCCTCGTACAAAAACCTCCCTCAGTCAGACTGAACAGAAACTGAACTGACTCACTTCACTGACTCACACTGAACACACTCTGTTTTACATTAGTATTTTTGATAAAGCTTTCTTTTTAAATTTGACTTTTTGATTATGTTTCTTTCACTTAAACAATGCTCCAAAGATATTTCTATCCTAAAAACAAATATTATTTAAAAGCAATAATAACTGTTGAGCCTTATTTAAGCAGTGATAACTCCCTTCTCTCTGGCTTTGTATCATTCAAATATACTTTATTAATTAGTGTTTTTAGATTCAAATATAATCTTAAAGCTGTCGTCTGAAACCATGTCATTCAAAGGAAATAATAACTGTTAATAAATGACCAGTGGATTGAGTCATGTTTAAGGAAAAGTACATGAAGCATTTACAATAAAGTTTATTAAGTGTTGTTTTGTAGCTTGTGAAATATTGTATTTTATATTAAATTAAGTCAAAGTTAAAGAGAAAGGTTGGACTAACTCTGACCTTTGACCCTCTTCACTTTACAGTAGTTTATAATGAAGCAATGTCACTGTGAATGAGAATAATGGGATTTCAGTTCATCTTTGCAGCAAAACACAAACAGAAGACATCATATGGTTCCAGTTTTTATGAATTAACTTTATCTGAACTAAATATAATTCAAAATGAAAACACAGACACAGAGAGTTTACTGCAGGGTTTGTTGTGGATTTATTGAAACTATTCCATCACAACCAGCTCAAGACAGAAACATGCTTCTGATGAACAGCTCTTTATTGAAGCAGAACGTCCCAATTGAAAAAGAAGAAAGTTTGGAGAAAGCTGTGGAGGCGTGAGCTGAGAGCAAAGTGTGAGCTGATCCCAGTGAGTGTGTCAGTCCTGGGAACACTGCTGTGTCCTCAGTGTCTGTGAGACTGGACTCTGGGAGCCCTGGCTGGCCTCACAGCTCACAGCTAAGCCCCCCTCCCTCCACTGGTGTGCAGGGAGCGTCAGGCTGCTGCTCCAGCTGTAGTGGCCGTCCTTTTGCAGCACCGCGGGGCTCCGGCTCTGCTCCCACCCGCCGCCGCCGCCGCCGGACACCTTCCAGGACACGCTCCAGTCTGACGGGAAGCCCTTGTTGGCCAGGCACGTGAGCGTGGCCTTCCCCTGGGCCAGCTCCTCTCTGGAGGGGGGCAGCACTGTCAGGGTGGGCTGCACTCGCCCCACTGCACCAAAACAACAAACACATTCAAACAAAAGCACGACAACAAACACTGAACTCTAAGGATATTTCAGATCAGAGCCAGAGCGGCTCATCTCTGAGTAAAATCAGCTCCCGACTGTGGCTCTTCATTCAAGAGCTTCTTAAAAGGGTCACGAGTTCTGCATCAAATACTGTCTGAGTCCAAAAGGAGCCAGAATAGAGCCCTGAGGGACTCCGAGAGGAACGGCTTTAAAAAAGACCACTTTAAGAGTTGTTTTAAGAACCACAGAAAGAGTTAAAGCCTCTGCAAATGGACTTTAGACAAAAAACACTCACAACATTAAATATAATGGAAACACAAGAGAAAAATACTCACAAAAAGTATGTTTCAGAGGAATTTTTGATAGTTTTACATTTCTTTGTGTTTTCATACTTACTTTAGAATGAAAAAAAAATGGAGTAGAAATGAAAAGAAATTGTCAAGAAATGTCAGTAATAACATATTTGTCGACAACACCAGCTACAATAATAAAAAATGTAAAATGGTGAAGCAAACGTGAACAATCTTTGAAAAAACGCAGAAACTAAATTTGAAAAGGTCTTAAAAAAATATTAAAATACGTGAATTAGTTAAAAAAAATATATTAAAAAAATAAAATAAATGAATGAAAGTAAAATAAAAGGCAAAGTGTAAAGACAGAAGAAGAGTTAAAGAGATAAAAACAGACGAAGGGCTTCAGAGGCTTCAAAGTCTGGTTCCCTCTGGGCTCTGTAACCACGGCAACAGAGAGGCACCACTGCTGAACCGAGACGACAGAAAGGTTTCAGAGAAAAACACTAAAAGACTTAACACCACAAACTGTTCACAGCAACATTTTCAGAAGAAACACAAGTTTGTCCAAAGTTTGTCAAATGCTCTTTTCTACTTTTCTCCAAACTCTGAGAAGGACTTTGACTTTATTAACGGCATTAGTAGGTTTTCATTGGAAGAGATGAGTGAACTGTGAGGAACAATAAAAACACTAACAAACACCAAATATCTGCACAAACATGGAAGGGATTAGTTTGTGAAGTGAGTTTAGAAGAAAACATGAAGAAGTGAAAATGACTTACAGTTAAGCTCCAGTCTGGTTCCTCCACCGAACGTGTTCCACAGTGAAACAAACTCATTGAGTGGTCGAACAAAAACCTGAGTCTGTTCAGAGACACGGCTCTGACTCTGACACGGCTCTGAGAGGAACACTCAGGACACCACAGAGAATCAGAAACATTCAAGCTCACAAAACACATGGAACAAAGAAAGACAAAAATTAGAAAAAGTAAAAAATTAAAAAATTACATGGAACAAAAACACAAAAAGCTTCATAGTTTGAACTTATTATAAAGTGTCACAGGTTCATTCCTCTCTTCTACGGTTTCATTTAGTTATGTTTTTATTCATTATGTTATTTATGCTGAATATGTATTTGCTCATTTTGTGATTTTGTTTTTTGGAGAAATCTGGGATTAAATTTGTTAAAAACAATGGCTCTGTTCAGACTGAGAAAGTCTTACAGACAGAAGATTAGTATTAACAGAAGATATTACTGAACTCAGAAAAAGGGATCATTTTAATAAAATATAATTTACCTGTAAATAAAATACAAGAACACATTATTGTCTTTATAAAGTAGTGTAAGTGTGTTCAGTGTGAGTCAGTGAAGTGAGTCAGTTCAGTTTCTGTTCAGTCTGACTGAGGGAGGTTTTTGTACGAGGCTTTTTCACTGTGTGTACACATACTGACTGTTGATAACATGAAAACTCTGACAATAATAAACAGTATAATCTTCATCCTGAACTCCACTGATGGTCAGAGTGAAGCTAGACCCAGATCCACTGCCTGAAAAACGACTGGGAACATTTGAGGCTCGATTTGAAGCTCTATATATGAGAAGTTTAGGAGCCTCTCCATCTTTCTGTTGATACCAGTATAAACGGTGGCCATAGCTTGTATCATGGTAGACATTCTGACTGACGGTGCATCTGATGGAGGCGGTCTGTCCCGGGCAGCGCTCACTGCTCCAGGCTGAGTCACTGTGACCTGGCCTCTGGACTCTGACCACACAGAGACACAAACACAAAGCAGCTGATGGTTTAGTCTGGTTGGTCTCAGAGGGACGGATGTTGACAGAGGACAGCGGTGGGACTCTCTGGACTTTACCTGTGAAGCAGCAGCAGAGGACGGTCCACATGAGGACGCACACCAAAGTCATGTTGGTGATGAGGAGGGCTTCTGTGGCTTGTGTTGTGATGAAGGACAGCTGCCAGTCCTCCAGAGTCCACCTCTCAGGACTATAAACTGTCCCAGAGCACTGGGGCGTGCTGCTGCTCATGCAAAGAGGCCCAGAATAAAACATTTACATCAGAAAAGGTTTCACTAAATCCTCCTGAGACCTGCTGACTGAACATGAACCATCTCCAGGCCTCAGTTCAGGAAGAGACCAGTGGAGGTTTATGAGAAGAGAAACTGTTGAAGAAATCATGCATAAAGAACTATTTTCTTGACGTCTTTTCTTTGGAGTTTTGCCTTTAATTCTCTTCACATTGTATCGTAGACTAGACCAGATAGAGGTCGGAGGAACAGAGGAGGCTTGAGGTGAGACCCACAGGTGTTTATTCACCCTCGTTTACATTATTTACAAAAACAGAAAAACACAAGGTTTTAAAATGCACAAAAGCTGCAGCTCCATGCAGCACTTCTCTCTAGACTCAGGTGAGCCAGTATTTATAGCAGCTCCTCTAATGATCCCTCACCAAACACATTACAGGTAAGTTCAGCCATCACCAAATCACAGCTCGTCACAAGAACCATCACACGTTCCACTACAACAGTAGTAAAAGCAGTTATACAAGTTACATACAACGTCCATATTTTAGCTGTTCCAATCTAAAGCTACAATAACTACTTTAAATTGTGAAACCCCAAAGACCCTCGACCGCTTTCACACAGGGTTCGTCCCAGAACCTTGTTAAGGCGCTCTGGTTCCCCGGGGACTCTTTTGGCCGTAACACCTGGAGGAACGGGAAGACACAGGTGAGTGTTTGAACTATTGTTGGACTGTTTCTATGTGTTCGCTCAGTTAGTCGAGCACCGTAGAGATCTACTTCTGTTTGTGTTTTTACAGAACTAACCCCAGTAACTGCAGAGAGGCCACACACTGAAACAACTCAACACATTATGTCTCTGCACTCACTACTATTCATTCACAAAAGTATATTTACAAAATCAAATAATGAACCCTTAGCTTCATTAAACAAATCTATAAACTTCAATCTGAAAGTATATCAGTGTCACCAGGAGACAATAGGTTCAGGTTAAGAAACAAAAACACACTCAATGTTTTCTTTTGTCTTCATTAATTGGTGAAGAATATGCAAATGAGCTCTGACCTGAGTGGAGTCATGTGACTGAAAACGGATTCAACCATTCAGCTCCAATGAATCTGAGGTTTTTAAAGTGATAATAAAAGCATGTGACTGAGTTTATTAAAGCAGCTGATATTGATGTAGATGGGTTTGTCTTGAATGTTCTGCTGGAGGTCGGTGCATGTGACTGATGCAGCAATGAATGGACTTTAAACACAAGTGTCTTCAGTCCAATCACTGCAGACAGATGGACTGGACCCAGGTCAGATCCAGTTCAACAGTGAATTCTAAAACCAAACTCAGACCTGTACATTTCACTGAGAGTCTTTAGGGCTCAACGCTTCAACTGGAGACATTTAGTTTTGGACGAAGCTGAGACGTTTCAAACTGCTGTAAATACTTGTTGTAGTCGCTGCATGGTTTTAGTCTCAAAAAGAAAAGACAACCATCACCAGACATTTTTATAAAAACACTGAGAGACTTAGTTTTTTGGAGCTAACTCAGTGAAGTGTCTGAGTGTGAACAGCTGCAGCCGTCAGTTCAGTTTCTGTTCAGTCTGAGGAGGTTTTTGTACCGGTCTTTTTCACTGTATGAGCTGTAACCCTGCTGACAGAAATAAACTCCTTCATCTTCAGCTTTAAATCCACTGATGGTCAGAGTGAAGTCAGATCCAGAGCCACTTCCAGTAAAACGACTTGAAACACCAGAGTGACGACTTGAAGCAGAATGAATCAGAAGCTTTGGAGATTCTGTGCCTTTTTGAAGATACCAGGCGAGATTACCCCCTACACTTGAACTAGTCTGACATCTGATGTTAACAGTGTGTCCTGGATCCACAGCCGTAGCTTTAGGAGTCTGAGTCAGGGTAATATCTCCTGAAGAACCTGAAAAACAGCAGCAGAAGAAGAGTTATTGAGTCCAAAGGAGCAGTTCTCAATAAGAGAGGCTCACCCCGAGCGAGGAGCCCCAGGACCAGCAGTAACATCAGAGACATCCTGATTGTGTTGTTGGTGTGGCTCTGAACGGCCTGGACACACACTGAGCAGCACTGGGCTCTTAACGGCTGGAGCAGAGAGGCAGACACATATGCAAACACACACAGACAGCTGCAGAGACACAGCAGGACAATGTGGGACATGCTCTGGTCTTATTCTGACTCTAGTTTGTCCAAAGTCACACTTCACTAATGTGTGTGTCCCAGGCCTGGTTTATCCCAGTATTTTTCTCTGATATAGATGTTCCATGTCCTTCTGACCATGTTAATAATGTGCTCTCTGTGAGTCTCACTCTGATGCAGCAAACAAACCACACACAAGAACAAACCAAGAACCTGCTGAGTTTGTGCTGATGACGGACAGAGAGCTCTGGCCTCGAGCTGTGAGCCGAGAACGAGGACCGACTGCAGAGAAATGAACAGTTTGTGCTGGTCTCAGTCAAAAAGTCTCAGTTTGTGTGATTTGAGCTGAAAATACTGAGCCGTCTCACACAAGGCAGGACAGTCTCCAAAATAATCGATATATATCCTTTTTTAATTAATGGAGAAAATACAAACAGAAGAAAACTTTAAAGCAAACAAAGGAGAAAAAGTTCATGTTTTAGAGCAAAAAGTAATTTGTGTTGTGTTCAGACTGAGGCCGAGGAAGTGTCTGTGTCTGAAAACACACTGATGGATAAATGCTCTACTGTTTATTAAACTAATCATTCATGTTTCTGCTCCTTTTGTGCTTGTTCTGTTTTGATTCTGCTCAAATCTGTTGGTTTTTAACACATTGACAAAATGGAGGAAGATTTGGTGCATTGACAATATTTTAAATACAGTATTTGAAATTACAATATTTTAAATAAAGGGTTAGGGTTAGGGTGGACCTAAATGTGTCTGAGTATCTATAGCACTGTAACATGTGAATTAAATGAAATGAAATGAAATGAAATGAAATGAAATTAAATTAACATTTCATTACATTAAGTTTTGTTTTGTTTTGTTTTATTTTATTCTGAAACCAATGGGATTCTTTTTTTTTTCAGGGCCACAGTGAGAAACGGATATGAAAATATCTACGGACAAAAATTAATGATTTAAATTATTATTGAAATTAATGAATAAATAGTGGAACACATTATTGTCTTCATAAAGTAGTGTAAGTGTGTTCAGTGTGAGTCAGTGAAGTGAGTCAGTTCAGTTTCTGTTCAGTCTGACTGAGGGAGGTTTTTGTACGAGGCTTTTTCACTGTGTGTACACATGCTGACTGTTGATAACATGAAAACTCTGACAATAATAAACAGTATAATCTTCATCCTGAACTCCACTGATGGTCAGAGTGAAGCTAGACCCAGATCCACTGCCTGAAAAACGACTGGGAACATTTGAGGCTCGATTTGAAGCAAGATATATGAGAAGTTTAGGAGCCTCTCCATCTTTCTGTTGATACCAGTGTAACTGGTTATTGTCATACACATTCTGACTGACGGTGCATCTGATGGAGGCGGTCTGTCCCGGGGCAGCCCTCACTGCTCCAGGCTGAGTCACTGTGACCTGGCCTCTGGACTCTGACCACACAGAGACACAAACACAAAGCAGCTGATGGTTTAGTCTGGTTGGTCTCAGAGGGACGGATGTTGACAGAGGACAGCGGTGGGACTCTCTGGACTTTACCTGTGAAGCAGCAGCAGAGGACGGTCCACATGAGGACGCACACCAAAGTCATGTTGGTGATGAGGAGGGCTTCTGTGGCTTGTGTTGTGATGAAGGACAGCTGCCAGTCCTCCAGAGTCCACCTCTCAGGACTATAAACTGTCCCAGAGCACTGGGGCATGCTGCTGCTCATGCAAAGAGGCCCAGAATAAAACATTTACATCAGAAAAGGTTTCACTAAATCCTCCTGAGACCACCTCTTGACTTGTGTTATTTTCATCATTTAATGAATAAACGGTGAATCAAAATCAAAAGTACTGACTGATGCTTAAATTTAGTTTTTAGAGTTTAGTTCTTAACTTTTAAATGGTTCAATGAGTTTAACCTCCCAAATCTTATAACATCGTAAAGTCCAAGTTAAACCACTTCAAGAAACAGAAACCTAAAAAGGCAAAAAAAGAGGAAAAAAATAAGAAGAAATGTCAAATAAGATGTGAAAAATATTTTTAAACGACTTTTAAAATGGCAAAAAAGCAAACTAAATATATAAATAAACTTGACCTATAGTAAGAAAAAAACAATCGCAGTCTTTTTTAACATACTTTAATGTGTAAACTGGTCTGAAGCTGTTCTGTTGTTTTTTGGCGCCACCTGCTGGTTCTGACAGGTCAGAGCAGCTTTCAGTGTTTTTAACTTCTTTTTTTTTTTTAAGTCCTAGTTTAGTTCTGAATCAGTCCTGGTTTTAGTCTTGGGTTAGACCTGGGTTGGTTTAGAATGATCGAATTTGAGTTTAAAGTTGTTTAAAGGCTGGAAACTGTGAGACCTGGCAACCCACTGTTCACTAAAAGTGAAAGTAAAAGTATGAACTACAGACAGCGCTGAACCACCGCAGGATTTGGGTTTTGGGAACGACTTGGAAAGGATTTAGACAGTTTTCGACAGGACTTAAACTGGATTTGGTTGGTTTCCAGTTCAGTTCAGTGATTTAAGGCAGAATTAAATTTTAAAGGATGCTTCAGGGTTTGAGTCAACACGAAACTGGAGGCTTCAGTTTCGAAAACAGCCGCAGGTAACAACAGGACTAAACCTGGACTAAACCAGGTCTAAACCAGTTCTAAACCAGGACTAAACCAGGTCTAAACCAGGTCTAAACCAGGACTAAACCGGGTCTAAACCAGGTCTAAACCAGGACTAAACCAGGACTAAACCAGGTCTAAACCAGGACTAAACCAGGTCTAAACCAGGTCTAAACCAGGACTAAACCGGGTCTAAACCAGGTCTAAACCAGGACTAAACCAGGACTAAACCAGGTCTAAACCAGGACTAAACCAGGTCTAAACCAGGACTAAACCAGGTCTAAACCAGGACTAAACCAGGACTAAACCAGGTCTAAACCAGGACTAAACCAGGACTAAACCAGGTCTAAACCAGGACTAAACCGGGACTAAACCAGGTCTAAACCAGGTCTAAACCAGGACTAAACCAGGTCTAAACCAGGACTAAACCAGGACTAAACCAGGTCTAAACCAGGTCTAAACCAGGACTAAACCAGGTCTAAACCAGGACTAAACCAGGTCTAAACCAGGTCTAAACCAGGACTAAACCAGGTCTAAACCAGGACTAAACCAGGTCTAAACCAGGACTAAACCAGGTCTAAACCAGGTCTAAACCAGGTCTAAACCAGGTCTAAACCAGGACTAACCCAGGTCTAAACCAGGTCTAAACCAGGTCTAAACCAGGACTAACCCAGGTCTAAACCAGGTCTAAACCAGGTCTAAACCAGGACTAACCCAGGTCTAAACCAGGACTAAACCAGGTCTAACCTTGTTTTCTTCAGGAATGAGGTGCTGGAGTCTGGTTTGTCTGAACTCAGATATAAAGCTCCTAATCCGAGGAAAACCGGGACCACCATCGCGGGCCTTGTTTACAAGGTAACTACCAAGGACCTCCCTCAGGACTAAACCAGGTCTGAACCAGGACTAAACCGGGTCTAAACCAGGTCTGAACCAGACTAAACAGACCAGACTAACCCAGATTATAGATTTGAATCTTAGCGTCTATCATTAGTTTTTATGGGACCAGTCAGGGTGACCTCTGACCCCTGCAGCAGAACTAGACCAGAGCCATTGAAGAAGGTCCTGCTCTGAGTTTGAGATCTATGGAGGTCCCACCTGTAATTCACAGGTACACCTTAAATCCACCTAAAACCTGTTCAAATCCAAATGAAACCTGTCCAAGTTCAACTAAAACCAGTTCAAAAACCATCAAAACCAACCAGAACGTTCACATCCAACTGAAACTAATCAAAAACGTTTTCAATCAATCTAAAACCACTTAAAGTCCAACTAAAACCACTTAAAGTCCATCTAAAACCAGTTCAAGTCCATCTAAAACCTGTTCAAGTCCATCTAAAACCAGTTAAAGTCCGTCTAAAACCAGTTAAAGTCCATCTAAAACCTGTTCAAGTCCATCTAAAACCTGTTCAAGTCCATCTAAAACCTGTTCAAGTCCATCTAAAACTTGTTCAAGTCCATCTAAAACCTGTTCAAGTCCATCTAAAACCTGTTCAAGTCCATCTAAAACCTGTTCAAGTCCATCTAAAACTTGTTCAAGTCCATCTAAAACTTGTTCAAGTCCATCTAAAACTTGTTAAAGTCCATCTAAAACCTGTTCAAGTCCATCTAAAACCTGTTCAAGTCCATCTAAAACCTGTTCCCCGGTGCAGCTTCAGGCAGGTCGGCTCATGCTCACGCGTCACATTTGAGCTTTTCTCCAGCGTTTATTGTGTCATATAATCTCCACATCAGACTCTTCTCTCTGCAACTTCTACTTTTATCAATCTATTCATTTATTTCATGAGGATTTGTAATTGCAGCTCTTTCATCATTTTATTAGGATTTATTTTATAATAGGCTTTTATTTTGTAGTATTGGATCTAAACATTAAGCAGTTTACGCCTTTTACTGATTTCATTGTTTATTGTCTGTTTATTTGTGGAATAAAAGTAAAACTGTGCTAAAACGCTCCCTTTTTGGTGACATTATGATTAAAAACTTTAACAAAACAGTAAATTTAAAAGGAAATATTTTGAGTAAAAGTGGATTTTCTGTCATTTTTTCAGGACGGCGTGGTTCTCGGAGCAGACACCAGAGCCACCGACGACATGGTGGTCGCCGACAAGAACTGCATCAAGATCCACTACATCGCTCCCAGGATCTAGTGAGTCATTCATTTACATTCATTTACCTGGTTTGACCAAAGTGGAGAGTTAAGTTCATAATTTCTCATTTGATTTTGGTGCAAATATTACAATTTTTTCCTGAAAGAGAATCATGTAATGAAACACAGTATTTTCAAAACATATTTCAAACATATTAAATTACGTTTGTTTTACAGAGACAGGCTTTTATTGTGTTTAACTTGGTCTAAGTCTAAACAATATAAAATAAATATATATATATACTATATATGTAAATTTTGACCAAATGTTTGTGGATTTTTTTTACGCACATTTTTAATATTTACTTTATTTAGATTTTTCTGAATTTCTTTCCCAGTATTTTTTCACAGTTTTTTCTCATATACATGGAATACAAAATACAAAGTTTTAACATTTTCCACCCAAATGTCTACTCTTTTATCTTTCTTCTTTTTTTTATGTTGCCTTTTTCCATTTCTTACTTTTTTCCCTCAAAATTTCCCCTTTTTATATTATCAACTTTTTTATATTAAAAAATGAAACTTTATAGAATTTTTAAGTGGTTCCTAATTTCCCCAGTTTTCATTATAAAAGTGTTTTGTAAAAGATGATAATGTGAATAAAGCTCTAACCCTCCTTGTCACCGGGGGGCGCTGCAGCTGCTGTGGAGCCGGAGTCGCCGCAGACGCAGAGATCACGACTCAGATCATGGCTTCTAACGTCGAGCTGCACACGCTCAACACGGGACGGCCGCCCCTCGTCGCCATGGTGACACGCCAGCTCAAACAGATGCTCTTCAGGTCGGGACGAGTAACGAACACAAACACACAAAAAACTGACAACTGCTTGTATTTCTTTAGAATGTTTAGTCATAAAAGTATTGTCCTGATGATTTTTTCTATGTTTTGGAGTCAGTGATGTTCAATGTGTGGCTGCTTGTTGTTCTTTGGTTGTAAAGCCCTGTAGCGCTGAGTTTTACAGAGAGCATTTGAAGGCAGCGTCATGAGAGTAACACTTAACTCTGTGTAATCTGTCAAACTATTGAAGAAAATGAACTGTTTCTAATAATATTCTTTTAATCTTTGGAGAAACATCAAGTCTTTTCAGAGACTCAAGTCCAAGTGAGTCTGGTTCAAGTCCAAGTGAGTCTGGTTCAAGTCCAAGTGAAGTCTGAGTCTGGTTCAAGTCCAAGTGAAGTCTGAGTCTGGTTCAAGTCCAAGTGAAGTCTGGTTCAAGTCCAAGTGAAGTCTGAGTCTTTGGTTCAAGTCCAAGTGAAGTCTGAGTCTTTGGTTCAAGTCCAAGTGAAGTCTGAGTCTGGTTCAAGTCCAAGTGAAGTCTGAGTCTGGTTCAAGTCCAAGTGAAGTCTGAGTCTTTGGTTCAAGTCCAAGTGAAGTCTGAGTCTTTGGTTCAAGTCCAAGTGAAGTCTGAGTCTGGTTCAAGTCCAAGTGAAGTCTGAGTCTGGTTCAAGTCCAAGTGAAGTCTGAGTCTTTGGTTCAAGTCCAAGTGAAGTCTGAGTCTTTGGTTCAAGTCCAAGTCCAGTTACAAGTGTTTTTACATTTTCTCGAGTCAGAAGTCCACATCTCTGATATTTTGCTGCAGGTACCAGGGTCACGTGGGCTCGTCTCTGATCGTGGGTGGAGTGGACGTGACCGGAGCTCACCTCTACAGCGTTTACCCTCACGGCTCCTACGACAAGCTGCCCTTCCTCACCATGGGTCCGTTCACCGCCGTAACTCCGTCCTTCTGTTTTATCTCAGGTATTTTAAGTCTGACCGGTGTTGTTCTGCCTCAGGGTCTGGAGCTGCGGCTGCCGTCTCAGTTTTTGAAGACAGATTCAAAGCCAACATGGAGGTGAGGACCATAAAATGAGCTGAAGGTTAGTCCGAGTTACAGCTGTGGTCTCTGTTGCAGCTGGAGGAGGCCAAGCAGTTGGTGCGAGACGCCATCACTGCAGGGATCTTCTGTGACCTGGGCTCGGGAAGTAACGTGGACCTGTGTGTGATCACCGAGACCGGGGTGGACTTCCTCAGAGGCTACGACAAACCCACCACCAGGGGGCAGAGGTGAGCCAAAACCTGCTCAAAACCAACTCAAATCCATTCAAAACCAACTAAAACATGTTCAAGTCTAAATAAAATGTGTTAAAATCCAACAATAACCTGTTCAAATCCATCTAAAACTTGGTCTAATCCAACGAAAACCTGTTCATATCCAACTATTACCGGTTCAAGTCTAATTATAACCTGTTTAAATACATTTAAGACCTGTTCACATGCAACTTAAACTTGTTCAAATCCCTCTAAAACCTGTTCGAATCCATCTAAAATTTGTTCAAATCCAATTAAATCCTGTCAAAATCCAACTAAAACTTGTTCAGTTCCAACTAAAACATTGGTCACTGCACAAACTAATACACTTTTCCTCGTTTTGTTCTTGAACCTGACCTGTGTTTGTATTTTTTCTTTCACAGGGAAGGTCAGTACAGATACAAACGTGGCACTACGGCTGTTCTCACCAAAACGGTCACCCCTCTGACTCTGGACGTGGTCGAGGAGTCTGTTCAAACCATGTACCAGAACTAACACAACTCTCCACTGTGGCTGTCAATAAAAATACACACCACATCTTAATATTCCAGAAAGAATAATCAATCACATTTTGTTCATGCAATAAATGCTTTTACTACTGAAAAAACTGGTTCACTGGGTTTTCTTAATGTACATATATCACTAATATGAAATAATTACCTAAGAGGGTAGTACATTTCTTAAACTTATGACAAATACAGGTTTAAAAAGATGAATCCGTTCACTTCGCTGTTTTTAATGCGAATCTAAAGCGTGCGTTTGAAATAAACACAAGGAGAGCCCTGTTAGTCTGGATACACACAGTTTAAATGGAGCCGTTAACCCCGCCCCGCTCAGTTTGGCTGTTCTGTTCAACGTCCCAAACGCTCCTAACGGCTGTGACGCACGGTGACGCGCTGTGAGCGCGGCCGCTGATTGGTCGACGCGGGGACAGCAGCGTCGTTTGAATTTCAGTCGAGTCTTCACTGCTCCGGTTTGTTTAGCTTTTTAAACTTCATCTTAGTTGTTTTTGGAAATATTTTCTCACTCCACAGGTAGGTTTACGCTTATTAAAACCTCATACAATACTTTTATAGCAGGTTAAAATTGTGGCAACGTTAAAAACTTAAATTTTAAACGCACGTTACAGTTAAACCGTTATTTTTCGCTAATTTTTCATTTAAAAAAACACTTTTAAAACAACTAAACACTATTAGAAATCAGCGCTATTTTATGCCTTTTTCATTTACCTCCAAACGGCGTATTAAAAGATGTCAAAACCATTTTGTATATTATTTTCATACAGAAGCTTAATTTTCTTTGGCAAAATCAAAACAAAGGCGATTCTAATGCAGTGCCAGCTAACATCATGGTTTTATTAGAAATAAATATGCAAAATGTGGCTATTATCAACAAGAAATGTTAGTTTAGTGCAATAATAAGTGCTTAAACTAAAAGCAATTAAAATTCAACAAAAAGCAATTAAAATCCAACTAAAACCTGTTCAAAGCCAAATAAAACCTGATGAAATCCTGCTCCTGTTCAAATCTGCTACATACCGTTTTTTATTCACTTATCATTTGTACTTCTTAGTTATTGCAAAGTAAAGAAGAAAAATGTGTTAACTACTGTTTGGCAACTTTTTTAAATAGTATAAAAATTTGAAAATGAAATCAACAAATAAAGATAAATTATGATGATTGTCTTCACCCTTTTATCTCATAAGTCAGTGTCTGAGTGAATATTTTTTGTGTTTGTGTAAATAGTGGAGAGAGAACCCTTCAGTCCTTGTTGGATTTGGACTTTTCTCACACGACCGACTCCGCTCTGACGCTGCTTCCTCAAATCTGAACCAGAGGTAAACAGAATGTGGAGTTGAATCTGTCCACAGTGACATTTACAAGACACAGAAAAGTAGTAGTGTTAAGTCAGTGACAGTCATCAGGAGTAAACAGTCAGCTATTTCATTCTCTTTCTGTCAAGCTGTATTTTCTCACGTTTTTGTCACATAAAGGTGATGTACAAGACTTAAATTAATCTTCACACAATGGAAATTCCCTTCTATTCCACACTCATGACCCTCTAAAACACGTGAACGTCAGTGTTTCTGTGAACCAGCTGCTGTTCTACCAGTCTCCATCTTTGTTGACATGGGAGACATTTACACACGTTTAAAGTTGGTTGCTCTTGTCCAATCACAGCTCACAGAAACAAATACGTCACGTGTGTGTGTGTGTGTGTGTGTGTGTGTGTGTGTGTGTGTGTGTGTGTGTGTGACGACAGAGGACTTATTAAAAAACCACAGTAGACTTCTCAGTCACTGATGGGGGCAGTGTTTACAAGAATATAATGTATAATGTGTCAGTAATATCAGAGAACACTCTCTGTCTCAGCAGCTCTCCTTTAAAACACTTCAAGACTTACACCAGAGAACAAACTGGCAACAGCAAAAAAATAAAATAAAAAGCTCACCGCAGATATCAGTGACAGGCACGTTGTGTTTAAATGGACTCAAGTGTAGTGCACATCTACAGGGCATTTGTAACCCCCTCAGGCCACGTTCTGGAGCACGTTTTTTATTGAAGGGAAGTGAGTAGCTTTAAGTGAACATTTAGCGACAGGTCGGTTTATTAAAGTTTTTAGTTTTCTTAAAGAGTTTCCTCGCTGCAGCAGACAAGCCCTCGCTTCTCTTTCCATTTAATGCACACTGACCTTTATTAGTCCACAGCCTGGAGCTGGAGTTGTGGGTCACAACTGGAATGACCACTGGACCCAGACTGGACTAGAGTTTTGTTGACATTCTGATTGGTGTTAACATGAATTGTAGTGTCTTGGTTATGACTGTATTAGGGATATGACGTTTAAATACCTCACAGAAACCCTGTTATTAACTTCCCTGTTACGTTATAAATTATATGATCACAAAGTAATTATTATCCCTGACTCCAGCACAGTCTGCTGCAGACTCACTGATGTTAAATGGTAAAACAAAGTTCTCCTAGAAGTCCGTTGTTGAATCCTCAGTGATCAGTTGTAGTTCTCGGTGTGTGTTCCAGAGCTGTGAGCGGCGGACGCCATGCGTCACGACACCTCGGCCAGTCGTCGTAAAGGGGCCACTCCTAAACGTCGGCCTCCGTTACCGGCCCCCAGCGCTGGGCCCTCAGGTTCCACGCCCCGGTCTCCTCGACGCAGCGGACCCTCAGGTCTGGAAACCCACTCACCATCACTTAAATAACGGCATTAATTATGAATGTACTTGACTGTGGTCTGTTCAGGAGCCGGTCCCCCAAAGTCACCGAGAAAGAAGAAGTTTCGTCCTGGAACCAAGGCCCTGAGGGAGATCCGTAAATATCAGAAGAGCACAGACCTGCTGCTGAGGAAGGGCCCCTTCTCTCGCCTCGTCAGTAACAGTCTGCACCGACACCACAACACAAATGACTTCCACCTGTTCTGTCCTGGTTTGGGTTTATTCAAGTTTTATATTTGGGTTTCCTCCAGGTTTGTTTATTCCTGGGTTTAGTTCTGCATTGGTCTGTTAGTCCTTGTGTTTAGTCCCAGTTTAGTCTTGGTTTACTGCAGGTTAAGTCCTCATTTGGTCCTGGGTTTGTCCTGGATTTTTTTTGTTTGTTTACTTTTGGTTTTATTCAAGGCTTAGTTTAGGTTTACTCCAGTTTTCTTTGAGTTAATCCTGGGTTTAGCCTTTGTTCAGTTTTTCTTTTACACTTGGTTTTGTCTTGACTCTTAGTTTTGGTCTGTCCTGACTCTGGTTTAGACCTGTTTACTAGCTTCAGGTCAGGGCTCACAGTGAATATATTTATCTGTCCCTCTCGTCTGTCTCTTCATCTACAGAACTGTGGTTGAACAGTGGAATAATCACTTGTCCTTGTTTCAGGTTCGTGAGATCTGTCAGAACTTTTCCCATGAGGCTCTTCGGTGGCAGATCTACGCTCTGCTCGCTCTGCAGGAGGTAAACGCACCAATCACTGAAAGACAGGGTTAAATAACAAAACCCTAGTCTCATGACAAGACACGGTGGAGGTGTTGTTGCTTCCCCTGATGCAGACACTAGAGGGCGCTATGGCTCTGTCTCCAGCAGCTGCTGCGTTCAGGTTCTTCCTGGTTCACTGGAGGAATATACAGCTGTATCAAACAATGAAACCACTCCCTGTGTTCAACTAAAACCTGTTCAAATCCAATTAAATACTGTTTAAATCCATCTGAAACCTGTTCAAATCCAAATAAAATGTGCAAATCCAACTAAAACCTGTTTAAATCCAACTAAAATCTGTTTAAATCCAACTAAAATCTGTTTAAATCCAGCTAAAATCTGTTTAAATCCAACTAAAATCTGTTTAAATTCATCTAAAACCTGTTCAAATCCATCTGAAACCTGTTTAAATCCAACTAAAACCTGTTTAAATCCATCTGAAACCTGTTCAAATCCAAATAAAATGTGCAAATCCAACTAAAACCTGTTTAAATCCAACTAAAACCTGTTTAAATCCAACTAAAACCTGTTCAAATCCATCTGAAACCTGTTCAAATCCAACTAAAACCTGTTCAAATCCATCTGAAACCTGTTTAAATCCAACTAAAACCTGTTTAAATCCATCTGAAACCTGTTTAAATCCAACTAAAACCAGTTCAAGTCACGTTACTGCTCCAACAGGGTCTGCTCAAGCCTCATTGTCTCACTTCTTAGTTCTGTAGAATTCTTTGTGATCTTGTTGTTGTTCTGCGCTAAAAGCCACTGTTGGTCGTGTCTCAGGCGGCAGAGGCCTTCCTCGTGATGCTGTTCTCCGACGCCAACCTGTGTGCCATCCACGCCAAGAGAGTGACGCTGTTCCCCAGAGACGTGCAGCTCGCCCGAAGGATCCGAGGCGTCGAGACCCTCTAGACCAGAAAAAAAAACGACAAAAACTACAGAGAGAGGACTGCTTTAAAAGCGGACGTCTCTGAAAAAGGCTCGGACGGTTGGTTCAGACGTTTTTCCCGCCGTGAGTTTAACCTGTTCACACACGGTTTAAGACGGAAAAACAGAGCAGAGCTGTTGTTGGAAATGTGTGTGAATAATGTAAAGTTTGTGTTTTAAACTGGGATTAGATTAGACTGTGACATGTTGATTTTACTGGTCTTGTCGTACAGATAAGTGGACGTTAATATGAATTAGTCAAATCTAATTCAGTGTCTGCTTTTAATTATAACATAGAAGCTGAACTGGTGTTTTTTAAATCACTGTTTGCAAAGTACAGCTTGGTTTATTCATGTTGATTGTTTTATAATTTACATACAACTGCCCTCATATGTTTTTACTTATTTTTATTGTATATAAAGGATGTTGGGCCCAGTTTTATTTGTTGTAATTTCTTATTTTCTTAATAAACACAAGAATTCTCAGTTCTGATTTTATTTGGTCTACTTTTGGTGTTAATTCTTGTCAAAATCTTGAAGCTCTCCATGAATGAAACTGAATATTCTGTCTCAGTTTTGTGGTAGACCTAGTTTGGTCCTGGTTAAATCCTGGTTTAATCTTGGTTATCTTATTTAAATGTCCTAATTTAGTAAGATTTCAGTCCTGGTTTGGTCCTGGTCTAGTCCTGGTCTAAACCCGGTCTTGTGACTCCCTTGGGCCTCGTTCTTTGTGTGTGATTAATTGGTCCCTTGGCTCCGCCCCTCCCTCTGGCTGCTCACCTGTCGTCCAATCAGATCGCTCCTCACCTGCGGCGTGAATTCCACACGGAACACCTGTTTACTGCAGCCGTCGCCGGGGAAACGGGCGACCAATCACAGCTGTCGCAAACAGGCCAAGCGATCTGATTGGACGAGAGGACTGCTGCTGGAAACAAGAACAGAGCACGCTCAGAAGAACCCCATCTGAAGATCTGAGACAGTACAGGTAAGTCCTGATTTAGTCCTGTTCAGAACGGGTTTAGAACTGGTTTAGTCCCAGTTTAGTCCAGGTTTAGTCCTGGTTTAGTCCTGGTTTAGACCTGGTTTAGTCCTAGTTTAGTCCTAGTTTAATCCTGGTTTAGTCCTGGTTTAGTCCCAGTTTA
Source organism: Rhyacichthys aspro (assembly GCA_036850595.1). Classification (NCBI taxonomy): domain Eukaryota; kingdom Metazoa; phylum Chordata; class Actinopteri; order Gobiiformes; family Rhyacichthyidae; genus Rhyacichthys; species Rhyacichthys aspro. The sequence continues at coordinate 1,012,924 of CM072158.1, read as the reverse complement.
GTCCAGGTTTAGTCCTGGTTTAGTCCAGGTTTAGTCCTGGTTTAGTCCTAGTTTAGTCCTGGTTTAGTCCTAGTTTAGTCCTGGTTTAGTCCTGGTTTAGTCCTGGTTTAGTCCTGGTTTAGTCCTGGTTCAGTCCCTGTTTAATGCTGGTTTAGTCCTAGTTTAATCCTGGTTTAGTCCTGGTTTAGTCCTAGTTTAGTCCTGGTTTAGTCCCTGTTTAATGCTGGTTTTGACCTTGTTTAGTCCTGGTTTAAACCTGGTTCAGTTCAGTCTAGACCTGGTTCAGCCTGGTATAAACCAGGTTTAGTCTGGTCTAATCCTTTGTTCAGCTCCATCTAAACCTGGTTAAGTCTTGAATGCAGGTTTAAGTCTGGTCTAGTCCCATCGTAGACCATCTTTGAGCTCCGTCTCATCCTGTCCTGTTAAGACCTGGTTCAGCCCGGTCTAAACCTTATTCAGCCCAATTTAAACCTGATTCTGCCTGTTCTAAATCTGGTTCATCACGGTCTAAACCCAGTGCAGTCCAGTCCAAACCCAGTCTAGTCTGGCCTAAACCTGGTTCAGCCCATTCTAAACCTCGTTCTGTCTGTTCTAAACCCGGTTCAACCTGGTTTAGTCCTGGTTTTGTTTATTCTAAACCTGATTGGGCCCGGTCTAATCCTGGTTCAGCCCGGTCTGGCCTGGCCCCGGTCTGGACCCGGTCTGGCCCCGGCCTGGCCCCGGTCTGGACCCGGTCTGGTCTGGCCCCGGTCTGGCCCCGGTCTGAGTGTTATATTTATATCCGTCTCTGATGAACAGTGATTACAGGTGACTCTTCATTAACTGCTCTCATGATGATGTCGCCACGCGCCCTCGACGACGACCTGCTGCTCGACGACCGTCACCGTGGAGACGGGGCCAAGGGGGCGGGGCCTGAGGAACACACAGAGACAGTACGAGACACAATCATAACGAACTGTAAACAATCACATTTACAATGAGTTTAGTACGTTTTTATTTTTTTAGTCCTAGTTTAGTCCTGGTTTTTGTCCAGTGAGTGAAGATAAATGGGTCTGCAAACTATAAAAGATAAAATAAATTTAATTATTTACAGCTTTTTCATTTCTTCCTTCCTCAAGACTACTACTACTACTTAGTATTTTGTTGTTTTGTCTCCAGACCCTGACAGCCGTCTCGATCCAGGAGCCAATCACGTGCGGCGGTTGTGGGAGGCAGGTGTTTGATCGCTTCTTCCTATTGGCCGCCGGTCGGGTCTGGCACAACACCTGCCTCCGCTGCAGCAGGTGTCAGTGTGAGCTCCAGACTCAGGCCTCTCTGTTCTGGAGAGACGGCAACATCTACTGCCACCTGGACTACTGCAGGTTAGACCGGGTTAGACCGGGTTAGACCGGGTTAGACCGGGGTTGGACCGGGTTAGACCGGGTTAGAGTGGGTTAGACCGGGTTAGACCGGGTTAGACCGGGTTAGACCGGGTTAGACCGGGTTAGAGTGGGTTAGACCGGGTTAGACCGGGTTAGAGTGGGTTAGAGTGGGTTAGACCGGGTTAGAGTGGGTTAGACTGGGTTAGAGTGGGTTAGACCGGGGTTAGACCGGGGTTAGACCGGGTTAGACCGGGGTTAGACCTGGGTTAGACCGGGTTAGAGTGGGTTAGACTGGGTTAGACCGGGTTAGAGTGGGTTAGACCGGGGTTAGACCGGGTTAGAGTGGGTTAGACCGGGGTTAGACCTGGTTAGACCGGGTTAGACCGGGGTTAGACCTGGTTAGACTGGGTTAGACCGGGTTAGACCGGGGTTGGACCGGGTTAGACCGGGTTAGACCGGGTTAGAGTGGGTTAGAGTGGGTTAGACCGGGTTAGAGTGGGTTAGACCGGGTTAGACCGAGTTAGACCGGGGTTAGACCGGGGTTAGACCGGCTTAGACCGGGGTTAGACCGGGTTAGACCAGGGTTAGACCGGGTTAGACCGGGTTAGACCGGGGTTAGACCGGGGTTAGACCGGGTTAGACCGGGGTTAGACCGGGTTAGGCCGGGGTTAGACCGGGGTTAGACCGGGTTAGACCGAGGTTAGACCGGGTTAGACCGGGGTTAGACCTGGGTTAGACCTGGTTAGACCGGGTTAGACCGGGTTAGACCGGATTAGACCGGGTTAGAGTGGGTTAGACCGGGTTAGACCGGGTTAGACCGGGTTAGACCGGGTTAGACCGGGTTAGACCGGGTTAGAGTGGGTTAGAGTGGGTTAGACCGGGTTAGAGTGGGTTAGACCGGGGTTAGACCGGGGTTAGACCGGGGTTAGACCGGGTTAGACCGGGGTTAGACCTGGGTTAGACCGGGTTAGAGTGGGTTAGACTGGGTTAGACCGGGTTAGAGTGGGTTAGACCGGGGTTAGACCGGGTTAGAGTGGGTTAGACCGGGGTTAGACCTGGTTAGACCGGGTTAGACCGGGGTTAGACCTGGTTAGACTGGGTTAGACCGGGTTAGACCGGGGTTGGACCGGGTTAGACCGGGTTAGACCGGGTTAGAGTGGGTTAGACCGGGTTAGAGTGGGTTAGACCGGGTTAGACCGGGTTAGACCGGGGTTAGACCGGGTTAGACCGGGGTTAGACCGGGTTAGACCGGGGTTAGACCGGGGTTAGACCGGGTTAGACCGGGGTTAGACCGGGTTAGACCGGGTTAGACCGGGGTTAGACCGGGGTTAGACCGGGTTAGACCGAGGTTAGACCGGGTTAGACCGGGGTTAGACCTGGGTTAGACCTGGTTAGACCGGGTTAGACCGGGTTAGACCGGATTAGACCGGGTTAGACCGGGGTTAGACCGGGTTAGACCGAGGTTAGACCGGGTTAGACCGGGGTTAGACCTGGGTTAGACCTGGTTAGACCGGGTTAGACCGGGTTAGACCGGGTTAGAGTGGGTTAGACCGGGTTAGACCGGGTTAGACCGGGTTAGACCGGGTTAGACCGGGGTTAGACCGGGGTTAGACCGGGTTAGACCGAGGTTAGACCGGGTTAGACCGGGGTTAGACCTGGGTTAGACCTGGTTAGACCGGGTTAGACCGGATTAGACCGAGGTTAGACCGGGTTAGACCGGGGTTAGACCGGGTTAGACCTGGGTTAGACCGGGTTAGACCGGATTAGACCGAGGTTAGACCGGGGTTAGACCGGGTTAGACCGGGGTTAGACCGGATTAGACCTGGGTTAGACCGGGTTAGACCGGGTTAGACCGGATTAGACCGAGGTTAGACCGGGTTAGACCGGGGTTAGACCGGGTTAGACCTGGTTAGACCGGGTTAGACCGGGTTAGACCGGATTAGACCGAGGTTAGACCGGGTTAGACCGGGGTTAGACCGGGTTAGACCTGGGTTAGACCGGGGTTAGACCGGGTTAGACCTGGGTTAGACCGGGTTAGACCGGGTTAGACCGGATTAGACCGAGGTTAGACCGGGTTAGACCGGGTTAGACCTGGGTTAGACCGGGTTAGACCGGGTTAGACCTGGGTTAGACCTGGGTTAGACCGGGTTAGAGTGGGGTTAGACCGGGTTAGACCAGAGTTAGATCGGGTTAGACCGGGTTAGACCGGGGTTAGACCGGGTTAGACCGGGTTAGACCAGATAGATTAGTTAGATTTTTAGTTAGATTTAGTTAGATTTAATGGAGTGATAAACTCTGCTGCAGGACGTTCGGAGGAGGACAGTGTGCTCGGTGTCTGCAGCTGATCCCAGCCTCGGCTCTGGTCATGAGGTCAGGAGAGATGACCTTTCACCTGCAGTGCTTCTCCTGCCAGGTCCGTGTTGACCTTCAAATAAACACAGACGATACAGGGGCCTTTCAGATACTCTAGATTACTGTAATATGTGAAGTTTAAATATAAATGAGTGGTGTTTGTTGCAGGAGTGTGACGAGAAGCTGCTTCCCGGGAGTTTGTACTGTGTCCAGGGCCAGAGTCTCTTCTGTCAGACTCACTACAACAACAACAGGACGCTGTCTTCGTCACAGGATCCAACTGTTGATCTCGCTCCAGGTCAGTGTCCAACAGCTTTAAAGGCATTCAGTCTGGTTAGAAGTAGGTTTGGATGGATATTAAACACACAGGTTTATCAAGTTTAAAAAGGATTTAACCTGGTTAGAAGTACATTTGGACAGGTTTAAAGTGGAGTGTGAGGTTTTGAACCAATTAAAACAGTTTATATCCAGAGCTGGAGGGTCTTGAGTGGTTACAGTAGGATTTTACCTGTCAGAAACTGTTTAACCTGCTTAGAAGTGGATTTAAACAGGTTAAAGATGGTCTTGGGCAGGTTTTAAGTGGTTTGACTTGAAGCGTAAGTAATTCTGGAGAAAAAAATTAACCTGTCTACAGTAAATGTACTTTTTATATATGTTTCTTTTTTAATCTTTATTTAGTCAGACTGGTCCATATTTATTGTACTGTATATTTTCTGGACCCTTAAAAAAGCTGAGGTGGCTCCAGAAGCAAATATTCCATTCAGAAAAGCTTCATATTTGAGGTGGTACAAAACTAAAAGAGCTTAGTTTAGCGGCTCAAATGTGAATAAAATGTCCTAAACAAACGGTATAATGGTGTGATCGACGGATGTTGCATAAAACGGTCTGTGTAATGTGGGTTTTGTCCTCTGTGGTGGTTTATAAACTCAGAGACAGGTCAGAGCCAGGCCTGCGTCGAGGGGGAGGAGTCAGAGAGCAGCTCTGAGCCCCGATTGGACGACAGGTCTGCAGGGGGGCGGGTCCACAGACGCAGCAAACGAATCAGGACGTGTTTCCGCAGCGAGCAGCTCCGAGCTCTGGAGTCGTACTTCGCCCAAAAACACAACCCCGACGGAAAAGACTGGAGCAGCCTGTCGCACAGAACGGGGCTCCCCAAGAGGGTCCTGCAGGTCTGGTGTTACACAGTGATGTAGATAAGTAACACAGTGGATTTAAAACTTTTTCTCTAAGTCTCTATTTTTGTTTGTTTTTTTTCATCCCATATGTTCAAATTTGAATTTCTGGAAGTTATTATCTGAGTCAAAAAACATTGCTTCTGATCATTTTTGTTATTTTTTGTTTTGGTTGCCATGTAAACATTAACGGATTTAAACACCAGGGAATAAAAAATAAGTAAAAACAGAAATCACATTGTAATTGTAGTGTCTTGAAAAAATGCATTTTGAATGAGAGTCAATGGAACAAAAAAAATGCCGAAGGGAAACAGGTGGAACTATTTTATTATTTATTTATTTATTTTAAAAAAAAAGCTACTTTGAAAGAAAAAGAAATGAAAGAGAAAAATTTAAATTCACCCCAAAATACACAACGTGGCCAAGTTTTATTCTGTTTGAATAAACGAGGTCAAAGTTATGCAAAAGTACAATTCAAAAAACTCAAGTAAATGTCCAGTGAGTTTAGCCGCTGCTCAGAGTTGACTGTTTTTGTCTCAGGTGTGGTTTCAAAACGCTCGAGCCAAACTCAGACGCTCCCTCTCCTCGGACGACCCCCAGGTTAGCCCCGCCCCCTCCGCTCACCTGAGGCCCGTTACCACGACGACGACCCCTCCCTGCCCCGTGTCCGACTGTTCCTCGTCCTCGTCGCCGCCTCCGTTCACCTCCAGCACCATCGACCACTTACAGCTGTCCCTGCTCACGGCGCCCATCAGCCCCGCCTTCAGCCCCGCCTTCTGCCCCGACTACGACTCCCACGATGCACCTGGGTCGGTTCCTGAGACGTTCGGGGACTTAGAGGAAGCAGGACGAGGACTGGAGACAGACTTTAACGACAGTGGATTCTTTTAAAGCACTTAAAATGAAACGGAGTTCTGTGATTTTTAGCATCAGTCGTGTTTTACTCTGAAGTCTGCAGTTTCCTGGAACACCGGTGTTTTATCTGTGAATGTGTGTAGTTAATTCTCTGACGTAAAAAAAACGTTTAGGTCGAAGAAGTTCTGTCTGTATTATGATGCTTTCAGCTCATACAGTTGGGTCAATGAAGGATTAATGATATTATTTGACACAAACAGTGCACATTAAACATTAAAGTGACAAAATCAGATTTTTCTTGTTTTGTGCTGCTTCTCTTTTATAAAAAAAAATTTAAACCGGACCACTTTTGTCTTTCACAAAATACTAATACATTTCACTAAACTGAAGTTTATCGTTCACTATGATCTATTTGTTTCCCGTTGCCTCTCTTTTCTCTGTTTATAGTTTTCTTTTTTGTGCTGTTTCTCTATAAAAAGACATATTCAGCTGAAAATACACTTCTTTCTCTGTTTTAACGGCAGCCATTACTTCCTTATGGACATCAGTGTCGACCAATGGGAGCGCTCCTTTTTACCGAAAGCAAGCTGTGATTGGACAAAGCTCATCTATTAAAATCCTTAATTATAAAGACTAGATTTCGTCTTAAGGTCTTGTTTTTTCAGATGATTCCTGTTACAATAAGATGCTGATGATTAAACGTTTCTTTTTATCACATTCATAAAAAAAACCAAAACAAAAAAACCCTGCATATTCCATTTAATCAAGTTTTCAAATGTTTAAATATTAAGTCTGGTGAGTTTAAGACAGTGATGAGTTTTTTTTGTCATGAATTTTAGGAATCTTTTATATATTTCAGTCACATTTTTTCACTTTCCAATGTAATTTTTAAAGGCTTGGATCAAGTGTAAAACCTATTTATTTAAATTAATCCACATTTTAGATTTTCTGCCATAAAAAATGATGTCTGCTGCAACCTCTGGATTTAAAATTTAGAAAGATGTGAATCAATCAGTATTTAAAGTCTTACTTCTCTTGTTTTGAATCTACATTTTAAAAGTTTTATTCTTTGTGTGCTTCATTTCATTTAAAAATGACGGTCAGATACTATCTAGTGATTATGTTACTATATATATTTTTGTTTACGTATATTCCCTTTTGTTTTTGTCATTTCAGTTTGTTTTATTCCAGTTTTTAAGCCACATTTTGTAAGTTCTCATCAGATATTATTGAATTTTCACACAGGATTAAGTTGTGTCTTTTGTGACGTCACAGGCCTCTTCCGTCGTCATTTATTGATTATTACTCACTTTTAATCGTTCTATTTTAGCCTCATTGTCTGCTCTTTCCTCTTTATCCTCTAAAACCCGTCTAAACGTTAAACTGTGATTCCGCGTTGGCTGCGGTCACATTCTTCTCGGCTCCTGCGGCGTTTTCCTGGCGATGCGACCTTCATTCGGACAATGCCAGCGTCTAAAGTGTCTCTATCTCTGGCATCTTAATGACTCCCGACGCCTCCTCCTTCACTCAATTGGCTTCTTCTTCTTCTTCTTCTTCTTCCCCAATCAGTTTATAATTAACGAGAGACGGTCCGGCGAGTCTCTCAGGCCGAAGAATGAAGAGCGACAGAAGTGCGTCACGGAGAAAAAAACGCAGCGACCAATCAGAAGCCGAGGACGGATTTTTAAAAAGCTCCGGTCGACGAGAGTCCGAGTTTAGAGACGAAACCGACTTAGACCAACACAAGGTAAGAAACTGGGTCATTGTTCACTTTTGTCAATATTTCTTGTTTGATTATTCGTCAATGATGCATTTTAAAGAAATAACGGTAAAAAACTGGCAAAACAAAACAAAAAATCTGAATTGTTTATGGTACACTATACTTTAGCAAGTTTATCTTTTAATGGTTTTTGTCAATATTTCAATTTGTTTTGTGCTTTATGCATTATACATCCAAAAATTACAGTAAAATAATGTAAAAAAAAAAAATCCTTAAATCTGATTCACTTTTATTGCCGTTTGTCGTCATCGTTTCAGTTTGTTTTATTACAAGTATTTGTCATTTCAATATTGAAAAAGGCAAATTTATGTTAAAAATTGGTTAAAAATATTCAGACATTATGAAAGATTATGTTTTACAGTAAATAACTTGTTTTTGTTTTTGTTTTACGGCACAATACTAAAAAAGTTAGACATAAATAAATAATCTTTTTGACGAGACATTATTAAAGATAATGTAAATAAACATCGCATTTGTAAGTTTTAATAACTTGTTTTTATGGCACAATACTAAAAAGACTTTACTTTACTACTTACTTTTTATTATATTTATGAAATGAATTCCAAATGTATTTCTTATGTTTTATTCACATTATTTGTCATTTGTGCACTGTAAAAAACAAACTTAGGGTAAAAAACTGGCGAGTTGTTTTTCAATTCTAAAAATAACAGTTTAGCGTATTATGTCTCTCTATTGAGTTTACTACAGTCATTTACTATTTTGGTTTTTACAGTCATCTGCTATTGACATTTGACAGTTTTTCACCATAAATATATCTTTATATCTATATATATCTATATATACTATAACAACAAAAAAGCAGTCAAATGTTTGGTTATAAATAAAAATAATCACATTTTATTATAAGGTCCATTACAAAAAATAAAAAACTAAACTTACTGTGTAAACCATTTTATGTAAATGCAAAAACATTATAAAAGTATAATTATAATTCTAAATGTAATGCACTTTTTTGGCTTTTGTTGTTCATTCTTCATTTTTAATTCACTTTTTTCATTTGTTTTATTCCATTTACGCAACATTCAATATCCTTTAAAAAGAATAGGAATCAGATTTATGATAAACACTGGTTAAAAACATTTTTTTATTGTTTATTTATTTATTATTTATTTAACCAGGAAAACCTTTGAGATTAAAAAGTGTCCTACAACAATAACATTACAGACATTATAAAAGATGATGCATTTGTCTTTGATTTGTAAAAGAAAGTAACCGTATTATAATAATCCATGTTATGTTGTTGTAGTTTTTTTCTTTTACAGTAAATCTAAATGAATGTAAACACAAAAACAATCTAAAAATATAGTATAAAGTATTTGCAGTAATTACAGTGAATTCCTTAATGTTTCTTTGACATTCCAATGACATTCTCTTTCCTTATAAATGTAAATAAGTAAAAGACCACTTATAAAGGCTTTATTAATGTGTTATTGATGAATTTGTTTGTCATTAAGGAGAACTTTTAACACGTTTTAAACAGAAACTGTGACCTGTTGCTTATCCACACGAGATATATGACATTTAACAAATGAAAGGCTTTACTGTGAGTTTATTACTGACACAAATCAGTTTTTACCCAAAACTGATGCGTTCAAACACACAGCGTTTTCCAGGTTGGATTTCATTGGGTTTTAATCGGTCGATCTCAGACATAAATTGATCAGGACTGAGACTAAAGGGTCCTCGGCTCAAGGTCTGACCCGTCTTTGGAGCACAGTGGATAGAAAGAGTCCCGTTTGGAGACCACAGGAACATCAGGATCTTAGCACCAGGGTCTTCGGTCCAGGGTCTTCGGTCCAGGGTCTTCAGTCCAGGGTCTTCGGTCCAGGGTCTTCGGTCCAGGGTCTTCAGTCCAGGGTCTTCGGTCCAGGGTCTTCAGTCCAGGGTCTTCGGTCCAGGGTCTTCGGTCCAGGGTCTTCGGTCCAGGGTCTTCGGTCCAGGGTCTTCAGTCCAGGGTCTTAGGTCCAGGATCTTCGGTCCAGGGTCTTCGGTCCAAGGTCTTCGGTCCAGGGTCTTCGGTCCAGGGTCTTCGGTCCAGGGTCTTCGGTCCAGGGTCTTCAGTCCAGGGTCTACGGTCCAGGGTCTTCAGTCCAGGGTCTTCAGTCCAGGGTCTTCAGCCTCTGCTCTGGGACTTTTTTCAGGCCAATGGGACGAGACTGGGATGAGAATCAGCACCTCTGAGTCTGAAGGAGGGAGACTGACACCAATCAGTGCATCTTCTGCAGTGATGCGTTCAATGTCCTGGTCTGAGCTGTGGGTCAGGACCGTCTCATCTGTTCAGAGTCTCCCAAAGTGGTTCATGTCCCACTGAGAGGAACCCCCAGACCCAGGACCCTCTGGAGGGACCACAGTATCCCTCTAAGACCTCAGTGTTTCTTCTGAGACCTCAGTGTTTCCTCTAAGACCTCAGTGTCTCCTCTAAGACCTCAGTGTCTCCTCTGAGACCACAGTGTTTCTTCTAAGACCTCAGTGTCTCCTCTAAGACCTCAGTGTCTCCTCTAAGACCTCAGTGTCTCCTCTGAGACCACAGTGTTTCTTCTAAGACCTCAGTGTCTCCTCTAAGACCTCAGTGTCTCCTCTGAGACCTCAGTGTCTCCTCTGAGACCTCAGTGTCTCCTCTAAGACCTCAGTGTCTCCTCTGAGACCTCAGTGTCTCCTCTAAGACCTCAGTGTCTCCTCTAAGACCTCAGTGTTTCTTCTAAGTCCTCAGTGTTTCCTCTAAGACCTCAGTGTCTCCTCTGAGACCTCAGTGTCTCCTCTAAGACCTCAGTGTCTCTTCTGAGACCTAGTGTTTCTTCCTCAGTGTTTCTCCGGTCTCCTCTAGACCTCAGTGTTTCCTCTAAGACCTCAGTGTCTCCTCTAAGACCTCAGTGTCTCCTCTAAGACCTCAGTGTTCAACCTCAGTCTTCTGAGACCTCAGTGTCTCCTCTAAGACCTCAGTGTCTCCTCTAAGACCTCAGTGTTTCTTCTGAGACCTCAGTGTCTCCTCTAAGACCTCAGTGTCTCCTCTAAGACCTCAGTGTTTCTTCTAAGACCTCAGTGTCTCCTCTAAGACCTCAGTGTCTCCTCTAAGACCTCAGTGTCTCCTCTAAGACCTCAGTGTCTCCTCTAAGACCTCAGTGTTTCCTCTAAGACCTCAGTGTCTCCTCTAAGACCTCAGTGTTTCCTCTAAGACCTCAGTGTCTCCTCTGAGACCTCAGTGTTTCCTCTAAGACCTCAGTGTCTCCTCTAAGACCTCAGTGTTTCTTCTAAGACCTCAGTGTCTCCTCTGAGACCTCAGTGTTTCTTCTGAGACCTCAGTGTCTCCTCTAAGACCTCAGTGTCTCCTCTAAGACCTCAGTGTCTCCTCTAAGACCTCAGTGTCTCCTCTAAGACCTCAGTGTTTCTTCTGAGACCTCAGTGTCTCCTCTAAGACCTCAGTGTTTCTTCTAAGTCCTCAGTGTTTCCTCTAAGACCTCAGTGTCTCCTCTGAGACCTCAGTGTCTCCTCTAAGACCTCAGTGTCTCCTCTGAGATGAACGAGGACATGTCTAGAGCAGTGAGTTCAAACTCAAAGTGGTGAAGAAAAATCCTTTCAGGAGCCGAAGACTGTGACATTTCGGAATCTTTTTAAAGTTTTCACAGTGTTTTAATGTAGGTTTCATCTTTTATTTGAGTCTTTATTCCATCCGTTTGTTTTTAACGTTCATTTTCTCTTTTTACATCTCCATCATTTTATGAACTCACCTCAGTTTTTTCCATGTTGCCCTCATTCTGAGTCCCATTTCTGTCTCTTTAAAATGGTTATCCTTGTTAAAGGTCCCGTATTTTGCTAAATCGACTTTTCTGAGCTTTTAACCATGTTCTAACGTTGTTTCTACCTCAAACACATACCCAAAGTTGTGTTTTGTTTCATTCGCGCATGTTTAAGTAATTTATTTAGTTTGAGCTACAGTCCTTTCAACGAGCTGTTTCACGCAATGACGTCAATATGTGAAATAAACCACTCCTCTCCAGGAAGTGCTCCTCCACACTCCTCCTGCCCCTCTCTCCTGCACTGTCAACAAGTGGAGCTCTGCAGCTCAGACACAGAGAAGCATCGCTGCTACTGTGTTAGCTTACTAACTGTCAGCAACATTATTGTATTACTAACAAGCATTACTTACATAGCTCTACATATTGCTAGGCTACTTTATTATAGTTCTTTCAATACACTGCACACCAGCTACATTAGGAGTCTCCAGGCAGCATATACATTCTCAACTTCAGTAGGCATTGTACGGTCATTTCCACATGTGCACCGATAAACAGAAGCAGTTAACACGCGCTATGCTACGGGCTACACCATAGAAACATACACAATAAATAGTTTTTCATTTACCAAGCAGAAACGTCTTGTAGAAGCCTTGGAGGTCTTTGTGTTTGCTCATGTTCTTCAAACTCAGAATCAGACTCTGGGTCGAAGATATACGGCTCATTTACTCTCAAAGCTATTACCACCATTTACCATGTTTACTTCAGTCTGTTTCCAGCGTAGCTCGCGTAGCTATAGCGTGATGTCATGAGTGGGCGGAGCCAACACGGGAGAGCTGAGCCTTAAAGTGACAGCGCCAAATCAGACCGTTCACTTTGGACTCATGATGAGAGCTCATCCAAACCGCTTGTATAAGATAAATATTGTGTGTTTCATGTTGCAAAATGTGATATGGTAACCTAAATGTATCCAAAATGCACTGTATAATGTTCAAAATAGTATAATATAGGACCTTTAAGTGTCATTTTGTCTCTTTGTGGAATGGCATTCTTCACTGTTACATATATATAGAACAGGTTAGTGTTAGTCTTCTTTGTTCAATGTGCAAAGTGTTCCAAAAAACCTTTAAATGAACTGGAGGGACAAATAAAATCCAGGCTTCTGAGCTTAAACTGCTGCTTCTGTGACTCATCTCTGGAAAAAGAGGAAGAAGATGGATTGTGAAGATGATGGTCCCAACAGAGAGCTGCAGAAGTATCTCATGCTCAGTTAAAGGAGTAAAAACAACTCAAACTGAACTGTTTTGTGTAGATTTCTCGTCTTGTTTTGTTCCGTCGTTAAATCTTTGTGTTTCCTGTAGATGGTGCAGTCCCTGGGTCCCAGCTGGTCTTTGCTGGTCCTCCTGGTCCTGCTCGGCTCCTCAGCTCCCGTCCCCGCCTCCGAGCCTCCTCAGCTGGGGTTAGCTCTGCTGCACCTCCAGGCCCTGCTGGACCAGCCCCCAGACCAGGACCGAGACCCGTACCCAGACCAGGACCAGGACCAGGAGGAGGAACTGGTGAGGACGTTTAGTCCTAGTTCAGTCTATTCCAGGTTTACTCTTCAGTTTAGTCCTGGTTCAGTCTGATGTAGTCCTGGTTTAGGACTAAGTGTAGACCTGGTTTAGTCTTGGTTTAAACCTGATTTTGTCCTGGTTAAATGTTTTTTTAGTCCAGGTCCAGGTTTAGGTCCTGGTTTTGATCTTGTTGTGCTCCTTTTTACTCCTGGGATCTGGGTTAAATCTTGTTTAGTTCTGGCTTAGTTAAGTCCCAGTTTAGACCTGCCTTTAGATCTTGGTTTTGTCCTGGTTTTGTCCTGGTTTTGTTCTGGCTTTAGTTGCACTTTTGGTCCTAGTTTAGACCGGGTTTAGTCTTGGTTTAGACTTCGTTAATCCTGGTTAATCTTATTTCTTTAGTTGGAGTTTAGTTTTGGTTTAGTAATTTCATTTTCATTCACCGTTTTATTTTTATTTTTGCAGCTGAGTTCCTTGGAGCCATTTCGGGCCTGGGACCAGGACTCAGACCAAGACCAGGACCTGGACCAGGACTCGGCACAGACCCTGGAGCAGACCCTGGAGCAGACCCTGGCCCGGTCTCAGAGGGGGGAGCAGGAGCGGGACGTGGAGGACGGCGGCCGGAAAAACGAGGCTCTGACGGCGGTGGCTGGAGGTTTACAGGCCGTGAGTCGAGAGAAAGGAGGCTTCGGCTTCAGGTTCGGGAGGAAGAGGTGGACTCGGAGAGGACTGAAGACCGGGTCCCACTGAAGACCGGGTCCCACTGAAGACCGGGTCCCACTGAAGACCAGGCTCAGTGAAGAACAGACTATTGTGGAAACAGTGATTTAAGAATGACTGATACCATAACCATCTTTACTTGTTACAAAAAAGAGAAGAGGGTCACATTTTATCAACATTAAAAAATGAAAATAACCCAAAATGTAGGCTGCTCTCACACTTTTTAATTTATACTGCACTGAAGCCAGTGGCGGCGGGTGATAGTCCCAAATTATGTAACTTCAAGCTTATTTAAACACCAGATAAACCAGCGGTGTCAACCAGGCCGACCCCAAGCGATAGAAGACATTAAACAGACTGAACATGATATTTATTATTTCTTCTCGTTGGAAAATGGTTTAAACCCAAATAGTTTATTGTAAAATCAACCTTTTGTGTAAATACAGTCTTTCTGATCCATCTACTGTTTATTCTGAGGGATTGTAATAGATGAGAACCTCTATTCAGGAACAGAAAACCTTGGACAATCACATGCTCCAAAAAGGAGCGCTCCCATTGGTCGACACTTGTCACATGACGTTCCAGGAAGTTTAATAGCTGCAGATAAAGTGTATTTTCAGCTGAATATGTCTTTTAACAGAGAAACAGCTGAAAAAAGAAAAGCATCAACAGAGAAAAGGGAGACAACGTAAAACACAGATAAATACTGTCAATTCAATCACGTAATGTTTAACGAGGAGGAGATAATTGTCGTCCTGACGCTGAAGTCACAGCTAAGCTAACGCTAAACTCTAAACTTCAGTTTAAAGGTTGAATTAATGAAGTGTTCGCTCAAATTATGTCCTTCAGTAAAACCAGTGTCATGTATATAAGCTGTAAATAAGAATATATAAAGAGACTGTATATGTGTTTGTAAGCTGTTAATAAAGGTTTGAGACTGCAGACTGGAACAAAACTGGAATGAGACTTTTCTTTCTGGACAGAATTCAGATGTAACAGAGGGTCATCTCAAAAAACAGAAGCACCAGTCTCTTAAACAAACCTGTCATAAAAATACAAGAATATATTTGGTCTTTCATTCTAAATGTATGTTTTTCACCCACAGATTATTGCCCTGGTCATTTTTGCTCTTGGGTAAATTTAAAATGCATGTATTTAGATTTTTGGCATCTTCCGTACCCTCTGCACGGGTTTGTTTTAGGACTATTTTTTATTTATTTTTTGCTCCTGCATTTCCAGTCCTGCACCTGGAATAGTAGGATAACAGGATAATAGGAGGGTTTTTTTATTTAATGTGTGCTCCAAAGAGAATATTTACACAAACTCTGCTGATTCTGAGAAATTTTGGTTCAGACTCAGGCCTCAGTGAGGTGATGTGATCAAATTCAGATAAAACTTGGTAAAATCTGACTAAAACCTTTTCAAATCTGACTAAAATTTGTTGAACCATATAAAACTAGTTTAAAACTAATTAAGAATCAAATTAAAACTTGTTGAAATCCATCAAAAAACACCTTCAAACCCATGTTCCAGGTTTGTACAAATAAAGAACAGTTTAAAAACAGTCTAAAGTAGGTCTGGTTTGTCTTTCTGTTTCTTTACAGCTGACTGTTACTTGCTGTAGAGAAAAACCTGCCTATTTTTTTCTTACAGACCCACTGTTGTAAAAACTGGTCTGTCACTTTAAAGAAAATGCCAGCATGATCTCTTCAGGGGCTTGTATTAGTCTAATATCGTAAATTAAAACACTTTTTGCTCTAAAACTAAATCCTAACTCAAGTTCTGAAAACAAACAAGGTCAAATGACTCGCACAGAAGTTATTTAACATGTTCTGAAGGAATGGGGACAGTATTTTTCAGAACCACGCCTCATGTTCAGCTCATGTTACAGTGAACAGCAGTCCGTGAACGCACCACCGCAGTAGAAACAGGAAACGGACACATCGACATCAGCGGAGTCTAAAACCGGACAAAACCCGGTCCAAACCCGGTCTAAACTCGGTCTGGACGAACCACCGGAGACCGTACAGCCTTCATCATGAGTTTAATCTCATTTTGTGTCCTTTTGGGGACATTTCTGGCGGTAAACAGCGGTAAGTTTGGAGTTTTTGTCCCGCGTTTGGAAAGGTCGCGTCAGAACGAAAGTGAAAGTTAAAAGAAACGTGACGCATTTATATTTATTTCGTTCAGCGTCGAATATAAGACTAAATAACAAGTGTTTTCTTGTCCTGTGTCACTTAAACGTTGAAAATGATTAAACAAAAGACCTGTATTTAGTTGTTATGTGGTTTTAAAGGCTATGGTTTCAACTTCGAACGACGCTGCCTCGATGTCTTCTGTCGATAAAAAACAAGCTTTTGTCAAAATGCATCGAGAACTGGTCAAAACTGTAAAAGCAATATTTTAAATGGCTGCTAAAAGGAACAAATCTGCCTTAAAGTAAACAAAATCCCTCTTAAAAACTAGTAGCAGTATAATATTAACCTTCATTAGACTGAGGCTAGTCTTTGGTGAAAGGGGAATATTTTGATGCAACACTGTGTAATTTTTCCTGATACACACCCACTTCATCACAAAACACACAAACCAGTGTCAGAATGAAGTACCTGTCGAACCAGGTGCAGTTTGTCTCCAAAGAATAATTAGTTTCCTTGTTTCAGGTGAAAATGAATTAAGGATTATTATTAAATGTTAAGATTATAATCTCAGTGTTGCTTTAGTGTGGACAAATAAATCAGCTGTGGTCTCTGTATCTGAGACCAAACAGAGACAGAAATAAGGCCTACAGGCACTAAACCAACTAAAACCTGTTAAAATCCAACTAAAACCTGTTTGAATCCCTCTAAAACCAGTTTAAATCCATCTAGAAACAATGTAATTCAAGTAAAATTGGTTTAAATCCAATTAAAACTTATTCAAATCCATGTAAAACCAGATTAAATCCAATTCAAACCTGTTAAAATCCATCTAATCTCAATGTAAGTCAATGTAAAAATGTTAAAATCCAACTAAAACAAGTGTATTACATGAATCACTAACAGATTGCATGAGAACAATTCTTTTGGAGAGAGGATAAAAAATTGCTCATTGATGTCAATAAACTGAGTCATAAATAACAACACCCTTGAGTTAAACCGACGCAATAAAACTGTTACAAGAATGTGTTTTTAACTCAATCTCTAAATAGTACAGTATTCAAGTCTGATATTTGGGTTTATGAAGTCAGTTTTTATTATTATTGAACATATTGTGGGTAAAAAGCTGTTGTAGAAAAAATTAAAGGCTGCTCTTGAACAAGGAAATAAAATGTGAACAGACAGGTTTGTTCAGACGACGCCTGTTTATCTGAGACTGAAAAAGGTGAGTTTATGTCAAGACGCTCTGAAGGAAAAATAAGTGAAAGAGAGATTTTTATGAAAGTTAAAGGAGTTTCTGGAGTGAGGATTGTATTTTACAATCCAAATCAACAATCCAACTAAAACATGTTTCTTTAGATTAATCATGGTGTATAAACCTGTTGAAATCCAACTAAAACCTGTTCAAATCCAACTAAAACCTGTTCAAATCCAACTAAAACATGTTTAAATTCAACTAAAACCTGTTTAAATCCAACTAAAACCTGTTCAAATCTATCTAAAACCTGTTTAAATCTATCTAAAACCTGTTCAAATCTATCTAAAACATGTTTAAATCCATCTAAAACATGTTTAAATCCAACCAAAACCTGTCCAATCCAGCTAAAACCCTACATTAATTCACTGTTGTCTCATTTCTTTCTCAGAGCGACACTCTCTGACCTACATCTACACGGCTCTATCCAAAGACGTCCCAAACCCCGGGATCCACGAGTTCACCGCCATGGGCCTCCTGGACACCAAGATGATCGACTACTACGACAGCGAACTGAAGGAGAAAGTGCCCAAACAGAAGTGGATGGAAGAGCGGCTCGGCAGGGACTACTGGGAAAAGGGCACGCAGTCCAGAAAGAGCAAGCAGCAGTGGTTTAAAGTGAACCTGGACATCCTCAAAGACCGGATGAACCAGACCAACGACGGTAAGACACTGGGGACGCTCTGGTGTCCTGTTCCAGCCAGAATCATTTTAATTGTGTCCAGTGGTTTAAATCCAACATCACGGGTGTTTTTGTCCATGATATATTTACACAGACTGCACCTGACTCTTTCTTCTTGTTGTGAAAATGGTTTAAACCCAAATAGTTTATAAAAAAATCAGTAATTAGTGTAAAAACAGTCTTCATGATCCATCTACTGTTTATTCTAAAGGATTGTAATAGATGAGAACCTCTATTCAGGAACAATCACATGCTCCAAAAAGGAGCGCTCCCATTGGTCGACACTTGTCACATGACGTTCCAGGAAGTTTAATAGCTGCAGATAAAGTGTATTTTCAGCTGAATATGTCTTTTAACAGAGAAACAGCTGAAAAAAGAAAAGCATCAACAGAGAAAAGGGAGGCAACGTAAAACACAGATAAATACTGTCAATTCAATCACGTAATGTTTAACGAGGAGGAGATAATTGTCGTCCTGACGCTGAAGTCACAGCTAAGCTAACGCTAAACTCTAAACTTCATAGACATCATTTTAGACAAAGACATATTTCTCGCTTCTGTTTGTTGTTATTTTGCT
Organism: Rhyacichthys aspro; assembly: GCA_036850595.1. NCBI lineage: Eukaryota > Metazoa > Chordata > Actinopteri > Gobiiformes > Rhyacichthyidae > Rhyacichthys > Rhyacichthys aspro. Next base: position 994,734 of record CM072158.1, on the reverse strand, counting down.
GTGTTCGTTGGGATTTATTAATGTCTCGATGATTACTGAGTCAATTCACTGAGTATATTAGTATTTACACTACAAACAACATTTTCAAGTTTCTGTTCTCTTTTTAACAGAGACTTAATGCTGTTATATCCCAGACACTTGAATGCAGCATCAGTCTGAGCAGAGGCAGCGTGAACATTTTGATCCATTACATGATGAAATATTGTCATGTAGCACACCCCAATTTATTTACAGACTTAAAAAGTTTCACCTTTCTCTTCTTCAAAACAGCAGTAAAATGTACTATTTATTGTCTGCGTGTTCCCCAGACGTCCACGTTCTTCAGTGGATGCACGGCTGTGAGGCAGACCTGCGCCCAGACGGAAAACTGCAGTTCTATCGCGGCATCGACAGGTACAGCTACGACGGCGAAAGCTTCCTGTATTTCGACGACGCTAACTCGGTTTGGGTGGCCGCGGCTAAAGAAGCGACGCAGACCAAGAGGAAGTGGGACGAAGTGCAGGTGCTGAAGGACTACACCAAGGGCTACCTGGAGAAGGAGTGTCTGGACTGGCTCACAAAGTTCATGGACTACGGCAAACAGCAGCTGATTCACGCATGTTCGTATCTCAGAATGTTTAATTCAATTTATTTTATACAAAGAACAAGAAAAATGTAAGAAACAAAAGACTTTCCCCAAACAACAGAGATTAAAAATTAAACGCACAGCTCTTAATTCAAGCAGGGGACTAACATATATAAACATTTAAAATCCAACTACAACTGATTGAAATCCATCTAAAACCACACAAAATCCACCTAAAATCTGTTTAAATCCTTCTAAAACCTGTTCAAGTCCAACTCAACTCGGTTCAAATCCAACTAACACCCGTTTAATTCCAAATAAAACATATCCAAGGTTTCAGTTCATATCCAACTGAAACCTCTTCATATTCAAATAAAAGAACACAAAATCCAAACAAAACATGTTTTAAACCAACTAAAACTAAAATCCATGTAAAACCTGTTCATATCCATCAAAAAGTGGTTAATATCCAACTAAAACCTCTTGAAATCTAACTAAAAGCGCATAAAATCCCGGCAAAACATGTTTTAAACCAACTCAAATCTGTTAAAATCTAACTCAAACCTGTTTAAATCTTGCTAAAACCTGGTCAAATCCAACTAAAACCTGTTCATTGATCAGTGCAGATATTAGTGCCAGATCTGACTTGGATTTATAATTTTTTACTTTTCTTTCTCCAGCTCCTCCAGACGTGTATGTGTTTGCAAACAGCGCCAGAAGGGAATCCAACGTCCACCTGACCTGCATGGCGACCGGCTTCTACCCTCCAGACATCGAGCTCAACATTAAAATGAACGGCCGTGTTCTCACCGAAGAAGACGGGATTAGAACGACCGGGATCAGACCGAATCAGGACGACACGTACCAACTACGGAAAAGCCTGGAGATCCTCCGGAGCGACGTGGGCGTTTACACGTGTGAAGTCTCCCACGCCGCCACCAATGTCCTCATTACAAAGATCTGGGGTAAGGGCCTTTATTACAGCAACAACAACTTAACCAAATAAAGGTTTACAAACTTATCTGAGGCATCTACATGTACACACTATTAGCTCCTGTCAAACACCACAAAACAAAAACAAATACAAAATATAGCTTTGTTTTGGCTTAGACTTTATTGTTGGTCCAGCCTTCAATAAACAGTACTACAGATCAATAATCTACAAGGGATTTTTAATATTTAAACTCCTTTTGTCTTTTTTTGTTGTGGTTGTAGACGGTAAACTTCCCGTCCATGAAGATGATGCTAGCGCACTTCCCATTGGAGCCGTTGTTGGTGGAATTATTGGATTGCTTTTACTGATAATTGTTGTTGTGGGGGTCGTTTTGTTTCGTGAAGGCAAGCTTCGTAAGTAACTGTGTTTTCTTCTGCCTTTAAGGTCATGAGATGTCTGTTTACTGTGTTTAATTAATAACTGTTATTTCTGTTTTCAGAAAAGATCTATTCCCGTAAGTACTTCTACTGCCAGATAACTGGATTTAATCCTGGTCCAGTCCTGGTTCAGGCTTGATTTTTTTTCCTCAGATTAATCCTGGTTCAGGTTTGAATTGCTGCTGTTTAAGTCCTGGTTTTAGCCTAAGTCTGAGTGTTATGTTTTTGCAGGTGTCTCTACCAGCGCCGGATCCAGTAACAGATCCAGTAACGGCTCCAGCAACGGCTCTCATGACGGCTCCATTGATCAATTGGCCAAAGTCCAAGACCATAACTCAAACAATTCTGCTCAAGGTAATTCTATTTTTTTCTTGTTTTAACATCTAGAACATTAAAAATGGTAATAAAATACATGAAGTACCACTAGTTCTGCTTCAGTTCTTGAAATGCAAATGACAAGAAGGCACTGTTGTTGTGCGGCACTTGAGAAATTCAAGAGATAGCTTTTTTGCCGACAAATTAAAATACAAGTAAACAGTAATTCAGATTTCTTTCAGGTGGACAAACTAACCCGGATACTGCCAGATTACAGTCTGACAAATGCTCTACGTAAATGACTTAGTTGAGCTAATGTCAGATATATGATGAGAAACGTCATATTCCACACTGTTGTACTTTAAAAAAAAATAAAGCTAGTGTTTATCGTCAGCGGCTGTTCTTACGGCTTATATTTTGTGAATGAAACACACTCCATTCTCTGTCTCCGCTGCATTAAACAGAACTGAGACATGAAAGAGTCAGGAACTAAAATGTTGGAAACTGCTGCAGCCTCTGGATTTAAAGTTTAGAAAAAAGGGAATAAAACAGATGTTTAATAAAATGTGATTTACCTGATTTGTTGTCAGACTGAACTTGACACTGAAAGCATTTTCTCTTCTCGTTGCAGCTTCTACTCAGCCCAGTCCGTCTGATGCCGTTGTGGAAATGCCTCTGTTACCAAACGGCAATACAGCAAATGGGCCAAGTGAGTCACATTAAACCCTGAAAGAAAAGGATGAACTACTGACATCACAAGGAGAGGAGTAAAATAAACGTATGTAAGAGGTGCAAAAAATGGATTGTACAAATAGGAAGCTTGTTGAAAGTCATTATTTTCTATCAAGAATTTATCCTTAAAGTCTGATTAAATAATGTAATGTATTTTTAATGTGGAACAAAATCAGGAAACATGAAAATTCACTGTACTTTGACTTTGCGATTGTATTCATGAGTTTAAGACATTAGATTCCCCATCCTAGTTCTTCTAAAGCCCATTTGTATGCAACAGAGCAGGATTATGTTTTAAATAACCTGGTTCTTGTGTAGTAAAGATTTCCAAAAGAATAAAACTAAGTCTGTTGTAAATAATATGACCATTATTGACAAAATGTTAATTGTCCACAAAAAGCACCTTACATACGAATGAAAAAAACCTATGCATATTTAATTGAAAGGATGGACTTGGAGCATTTTAAGTGCCATTAAAAAAAACACACTTTTACTCAGCTGTGTCAGTAATTACACAGTGTATTTGAACTTATTCTTAACTTTATCTGTCACTGTTTTTATGTACAATTTATGTCTATTTGTAAATATTACAGGTGTTAAATTGGCCTATACATTTTTCTCCTACACAACGCTTTAAGAATGTCAAAGTAATAATTTCTGTCACAAATTGAAATGAACAGTATGCGTAGAAGTGGATGCTCAAATGTAATGATCATTTTCTTCAGCTGGTAAAGCTTTTATTTTCCTGTTTTTATTCCTGTAGTTTTTGTTGTGTATATATTTATCTTTGTTTTGGGGGAGAGGCGTGTGTTTCAGGGCACTTCGCATAACTTAGAAATGAGCCAAGTTATGTCAAATAATAAAGACAAATTTTACTATGGGTTGTACCAGAATTTAGAATTATTTCTCTATTTTAATACTTAGGATTTATTTTATTTTCTATCTTCTACATGGCATTCACTGTGGACAGCAAAGAAAGACTTTCATTGTACAGGGAAACCCGTTTTGATACTGTACATATGACAATAAACCTTTTGAATCTTGAACCAGAATTAGATTTTATAAATTGATGCGTAACTTCATTTGAATCTTTGTTGTAAAAGAATTTGCCTGAAACATTTAACAGCTCTTATCATGTGTTCATCAGCTTGAACCATTTCTGTAATAAAGATGAATAGACCTCATTTATCATTGTCCTTGATTGTTATATTCACTCACGCAAAATAGAGTACATAGTACTTTTTTAATATAATTTTCCTATTTCCTAACATATTTTAAACTAAATAAATGAGAAAATATTGCAATACAGCATAATACAATCAGTAATACATTAATTATGAATACTCATTAAACTACAATTTCAATTCATTTAATTGTTTATAGATATTTAATTTTCTGTATAAATTTCAGTTTATAAGTTAGGTTGTAGGTTATGCATAGTTTTGTGTTATATAAGCTAATGAACATCATGTACTTAGCTGTTAGCTTGTTCTATTAGCTTATGGTAGATCAATTATGCAAATTATTATAACTACTACTCAAACTGATATTTTGTAAGTGATCAAATCTAGTGCCTCTAATAATATTTCTTGCGTTTTGATTTTACTGTATACCTAAAAGAATCTAAAAGTGACCGTATATTAAACATGTTAAAAGAGCAAAATAAAGCCTCCATTTTGTTTATTAGGAACGTTTACAGACGCATTTACGGCATGACGTCACTAGGCGGCGGCAGAGTACGCCATTTTTGAATCCTCACAGCCGCCGCTTCACTATCAGCTCATCATTTTGGGTGTTGAGGGTCTTAAACATCAGCTGAGCTTCGACTCGGAGTAGGAGGCGTTTAAATGTTTTTTTACAAAGCCGCCTGTATAGTTTACTCGTCGTGAAACTCCTTTTTTTGGACACATTTTTAATTTCTTTATTGCAGTGGTCAGTTAGCACCACGGCCGTTGCTAGCGGTGGTGACCGCGGCGTTACCATGGTGACGGCCGGTAAAGGGAAGGACCGAGGCGGCGGGCCGAAGCTGCAGAAGAAGCCCGGGAAAGGAGCCCCTGTCCCGGCCAAGACTCCTCCAAAAGCCCGGGGCAAGAGCACGACGATGAGGCCGGAGATACAGGCTTTGGCCAATGTAAGTGGATTAAAAAAACAGATAAAAAAGAAAAAGACTTTTGTCCGTTTAGTTTTAAAATATAAATCAATTTGTTTAGGTTTTATTGGCTTAGTATTACTATGGTTTGCTTTAATCTTAAACTAAGTTACTGAGGAAATAAAACAAGTGGTTTACATAAAATTTAATATGGATTTTTTTTTTCTTATAATCTAAAAAGGTGCCATTTTTAAATTGAGGATCTCGGCAAAAGTGCAATGGAAATGCTGAATTTTTTTTCACAAAAATGTGTTTGTTTATTATTTATTTATTTATGAAGTAACTATTGGTTTAAATCTTATTTTGAGCTTTGGTTTTGTTGTTACTTAATTTATAATATTTATTACCATAGGTGTTCAGGTTATCATGAAGCAAAATAAGATATCAAATTATGTGTAATATGTAATTGTCTTAAATCTTTTATTATAGATAAATTCTGTAACTATTTTTTACTATTTGAACTTTTCTTAAAGCTTTTGTAAAACTGAATGATTGGCCAAACTATAAAGAAAACACAACTTGAGACTTATTCAAGATAAATAAACTAACTTCCACTGATTTTACTGGTCAAAATAACCTTCACATTTGCTCACACACATTTTTTTCACCAGCAAAGACAACAAGGAATACCGTGATTTTATTGTGATTAAAGCAGCTCTTTGTTTAAACTGTGACTGTTTATAATAGAATAATGATAAATTTACTCTCAGTTTATTTCTCAGGGAATAGACTCTGACGATGAGAGGAGCCACACAGATTCAGAGATTCATGAAGAAGAGGTCAAGAAGCCCCAAGTTCTCAGGTCGGACCACATTTACAAGAACAAATTCCAGTTTTATATAACTCTACAAACATTGATTAGGTTACATGTAGTGATCAGTCTGTTTTTTATTTATTTGGTGAACATTTTGTTGTTCCTGAGACCAATGCCATAGACAACTGAAAAATACTGATAAAACTACCTTGTGTTTCTAGTAGTCTGGTAATTAGGCAACGTCAACACCTTTAGAAAAACCCAGATTTACTGCTCTTTGGCTTTGTAGGGCAGAGTAGGCTCATAAAACTGAATGACTCAATGTTGCGCTGCTCAAATATCATAAAGGTTAGTTATTGTTCTTATTTATTCTGTCATACTTGATTGGTCACTGTAGTGTAACTAAGGAGCCTTCGTTATGTTTTGTACAATACCCAGAAAATGTATAACTGCATTTTTTTGGCCGCTAATGCTAATCCTAAAATGTGTGTTTTGTGTTTGTAGGAAATCTCTGAGGCTGCGAGGTAAGAGCTGCGACACACTGCTTTTTTGGGAGGATCTTTCTTCTCTGTTTAGAACTGAATCTTTATGTGTTTGCTGTGGTTTAAGAAGGATTATACTGTCAGTAATCCAGCAGTTTTTAGAGAACTATACAATTCCACTTCGAACAAAAAGCCTTGTATCATTTGTTTATTTCCAAGTTAGAATTGGAAATCAGGTCAAAACCAGAACATTTAAAAATCAACCTAAGAATAAATTAAAGTGAGCTGGGTGTTGGGGCTGTGCTCCATAGAGCCCCAAATACATCATGACTTTTTACCTCACTATTCACTGATCGATCTCATTATTCACTCCAAGGTCGCAAAATAGAACGATGGCACTGAAAATCTAATCTGGCCTTAGGTCTGTGTTTTAAATGTTCTGAAATATCACTGTTCACAGAAGAGAGATATTTGTTTTTTAATTTTTGATTTCTGTCTCTGAATGAGTGATACAATAGATTTTAAAGTCCCAGTCTCAGCTGTGACGCTCTGTGTATGTCTCAGTTAAAGGTCTCAGGAGGAGCTCGAGGCTGACCAACAGAAACCAGGCGTCCAACATGTTCGACGGCATCAGTGCAAAGTACGAGCCACATCCACAAACAAACACACCCACACATTACCCCAATGAACAAGAACTACTCTGAAGAGGCATATTAATAACATTTGCTATATTCTGCTTGTGTCTGACCTCTTGGTGCAGCACAGCGAGGTCTGTCCTGAAGACCATGAACGAAATGAAGAACAAGAAGAGGCTCAATAACAGCAAAGAAGGAGTGAGTTGTGCCTCATCTGATTTCAGTATATATTTCTTCTACATATATTTATTTGTTTATTGGAAGTTTTACTGTTTCCATGAATAATTCTCAGTGTGATATTTTCTTCAAACCTAAAGAATTTGTGAGAAAAATGCTTTGTTTTGACAGACAGGGGGCAGTATTACTCTATTAATATGACTGTCTGTGTGTCTTTGAGGATATCAAACAGCTCTAGTTTCATTTGGGATTACAGTATTTCCCTTAAAGTTTACACAGCTCTGAACCTGTGTGAAGTGAGACTGAGGCCTGCAGGAAGCTCACACAGACTCGTGGTTGAATGCTGTGGCCTGGGACGTGAACTCGTGGTTAACCCCGTCGCTCTGAGGTCGCGATACGGAGACGGATAAAGGCGTTTCGTGGGAAAGCGCTGGGGTCCCGTGCGGTCCCCTCAGAGCAGTGTCTTATCGCTCTGCTCAGAGGGCGTTACGCTGTGGGCCTCTATCAGCTGCACACACTCACAGGCACCAGCCCATGTTTATGTCCTCACGCAGTGTTTACCATCAGCACGGCTTTTCAGTACAAATATCATCTGCTTTATTTTGGAACATTCAGGTAAAAGTGCATAAATTAGCACACAGAGTTAAAAATGACTAATGCTGAAATTTCCATATAAAACTAGATAAAAGTTGAATCATGGATAAAACATTAACAGAGCTTTAGGATCATTAAGGCTTAGGCTATATCGATAGTAGAAACACATTTACTTTTAGACAATGTTCCACCAACAAGGTTTAATTTAAACTTAGATTAAAGCCAAGTTGAATCAGTCTATGTCTGTTATAGAAGTGACATCAAAATAAAGTAAATAACAATTTTAATAAAAATGTTATGGTTTTACAGCATTGAAAAAAAATGTAATGACTAGACTATTGGTGAATGTATCTGAAAAGAAGCCCCTTAAAAGTTAATAGATTTTTTTGCTATAGCTATATTTCATATTTTACTCTTTTTTCTGTTGTGCTGTAGTTTTTTGTGTGTTGTGATGCTTTTAACCTGGACTTGAAACAGAAAGTTTGATGATGATGAAAGATTCAACTCGTAATTAAACAATTATAATGGAATAGTTTGTCCTCTTTTTGTGAAGTCTTAAAGTGCTTAAAGTGAACCTGAACTAGCTTCTTCTACACGCACAGGTCAGTCATAAATGTAATGTCTAACTGTTCCTGTGAAATCCTGACTTTTGCTGCTTTGTGTTGGATTTTGCAGAAGATCTACTCCAAAGCCCAGAGGAGCATGACGCCGGTGCCTCACGGAGATCTCACGGACATCGACGAGGAAAACGGTCCGTTCACGCTCCGGCAGAGATCAGCTCACGGTTCTTTTAGTCCAGTTTAAAAAGTCTCTCTGTGGCGTTTTGTTCTTCTTCAGACGACGGTGAGAAACAGAACCCGGCTCCAGACGAGGACAGCGACTGCGGCCAAAGCGTCGACGCCAAAACCAGCCGAGCCTCTTCTCTGTATCAGGCCGGCGGCTCGGGTCAGTACTGCACTCTACATCGTTCCCCCACGGATTTATGCTTCACCATTTCTTGGCCCTCGTCACTTGAGACCCAAAGTTTGGAAACACGCACAGTCTAACCTGACGTTAAAGTTGTTTTGGGTGATTTTTGAAGTGGGGTTGTATTTGGTAGAGACTTAATATATGACCTGTGTCTGTTTACACAACATAAACCTTTTTAAAGTACAGTGTTTGATTCTGAGCCAATGTGTTTAGTTTTGTCCTGGTTTATTACAGTTTTAATCCTGGATTTAGTCCTGGTTTAGTCTCATTATTCAAATGGCCGCTGGTCATGAAGGTCATGAAGGCCACACTTTGATGAATCTGATACGTGGCTCGTTTGTGCAGATTTCCTCAAAGGCACGTTCAGAATCAGCGCCTCGGGACCGAACACGACTCGCAGAGGAGCCTTCAGGTCAGAGACTTTCACAGATAACACCAGTCAGGCCTAGGCTGAGATTACCTGCAGAGAAATGAGCTTGTGTTTTTGTCTCAGACCGACCAAGTCTCCGTGGATAAACAGAGCCGAATCCGACGACTCTGACGACGACTCAGACTTAAGCAGCGCCAAAGCCAGGTTTGATTCATTCACAATACTCACATTTATTCAAATTAAATATAGAAAGGGTGAAGTGTATGAAAACTAAATTAAATTAACTACATCTGGGGAATGTTTATGTCGAGCTTTATGTGGATTTTATTTGGGTTTAGAAAAATGTATGTAACAGAACTTATTGCCCATAAACGCAAAGATCAAATTCAGGCTGTGTTTAGTTGAACTGTTACTGATGGCGTCTGAGGTCCTCAGGTGTCGTCCTCTTAACTTTAACTTCCTCGGGACTCGTCAGGACAAACTGAGCGCCGGAGCGGGACTCGCCGACATCGACCCCATGGCCATCGACCAAACGGTGGGTTCTTTCACTTAAAGCTCCAGCACTCGATTCTGATTCAAGCTTTTTATCAGTTCACAAATATGAAAACGTCCTGCCACAGCTTCAGTCTGGTGTGTGATAAAATCAGCTCAGTGTTGACTGTGGCTCAGTCTGTAGAGCTTCCGTAGTTTAACTGTTATTAAGTCTTCTCTGGACCTGCTCTGTACTTTTACACTCTCTCACTCTTAGGTGGGGTTCAGCAGCATCGGGGGTCTGTCCGGTCACATCTCGGCGCTGAAGGAGATGGTGGTCTTCCCTCTGCTGTACCCTGAAGTCTTTGACAACTTTAAGATCCAGCCTCCCAGGTGACGCTCACTCACGCTGAAGTCACTGAGATTTGGGCCATTTTCAACAAACGAGAAGTGACAAAAACACAATTCATAGTTTTGATTTGGGGCCGGTTCCCCAAAAGTGACAGATCAGATTATGAAGAAATGTAGGACAAACGCATAGATTCCTGCTATTACTGTTAATTACACCAATAGATTAATGGACATGAGCTGCCACTCAGAGAGTAATTTATGAAAGTGAATGTGCTGTGAGAGCAGCCACTGACTGACAAGCAAGACTCGAATCATGAAACTGCAGAGAATATGAGTTTCTACACCAGAAGCATGTCTAATACATAAATACATACTGGGAGTACTTACTTGTTTTGGGAAAAGATATTTTTCCCACTGTTTTCTCTACGTGTCTCCCCAGAGGCTGCCTGTTCTACGGGCCTCCGGGGACGGGGAAGACGCTGGTCGCCCGAGCGCTGGCCAACGAGTGCAGCCACGGGAACCGCACAGTGGCCTTCTTCATGAGGAAGGGAGCCGACTGCCTCAGCAAATGGGTCGGAGAGTCTGAGAGGCAGCTCAGACTGCTGTTTGAACAGGTGACAATACTGCACACAGTTTAGTCCTGGTTTAGACCTGGTTCAGTCCTGGTTTAGACCTGGTTCAGACCTGGTTTAGACCTGGTTCAGACCTGGTTCAGACCTGGTTTAGTCCTGGTTCAGACCTGGTTTAGACCTGGTTTAGTCCTGGTTTAGACCTGGTTCAGACCTGGTTTAGACCTGGTTCAGACCTGGTTCAGACCTGCTTTTAGTCTGTTCAGAGTCATTGTCTAAATTCAGTCCAGATCCTTGCCTTTCCTCTATAATATAACGTCTCTCTTCAGGCCTATCAGATGCGTCCCTCCATCATCTTCTTTGACGAGATCGACGGTCTGGCCCCGGTCCGCTCCAGTCGACAGGACCAGATCCACAGGTTCACAAAAAACACAACATTATCAGTCACTTTTTAAATTAAATTAGTCTTTCTACTGCTTGACTTATGCTAAAGTTAAAGTAACACAGCGTAACGTTTAGCCCAAAAATAGATATACTCTCTTATTCTGAAGGCTCCTAGACCTAAGATCAGTAGAATCAGGTCTGTCTCACTGACACAGTACCCCCAGTTGGACTGAAACCTCTGTTATAACTTTACTGCAGCCGGGACGCTGGCATAAAGAAAGAGATTAGTGAGTGAGACTCTACAACATGATGCATAGAATAAAGAAAATAGGTCAGATTTGTATAAAATACACTAACATGACCCTAATGTTTCAGAAGACATGTTCTTTCTTGCAAACTTGCCTTAAACGTCTCTACTTCTACGTAAATAAAGACGCTGTTGCTGGAGCAGTTGCACCATTGACAGAGAGGGATCTGCGCCCCCTGCTGGCTAAAGGTTACACAGCTTTAAGAGACATGAGACAGTTTTCTAGAACCATCTTTGTACTGCCCAGTTATCTTGTGAGAGTGTTACTGCTTATCTAGATCCTCTCGTAGAACATCTGTGGATGATTGAACATTTTTATCATCAAAATCCTGTTGAATGAAGTCATTAGTCTTGACTGGGACAGACTGAGACACTGCTGAAGACAGCTGTATCAGTGCTGCACCAGTTTCCAGGTGAAGACTGAATCAAACACACTCTTGTTTTCGTATGTTCATCGTGATCTGCTGGGTCTGGTGCAGCTCGATCGTGTCCACGCTGCTCGCTCTCATGGACGGACTGGACAGCCGAGGAGAGGTGGTGGTGATCGGAGCCACGAACCGACTGGACTCCATCGACCCGGCTCTGAGACGACCGGGACGCTTCGACAGAGAGTTCCTGTTCGGGCTCCCGGACAGAGAGGTGAAGTCTTTCAAATCCAGTGGGTCCTGTTAGTTTCTTTAACATCTGTCATGAATAATCTTTGTCCTTAAAGAATATGAGTTTTACCTTGTTAACCAATGTCTGACTTTAAATTTCTGTGTATTTTGTTTGTCTCAGTCTCGTAAAGAGATCCTGAAGATCCACACTCGTCAGTGGAAACCTGCTCCGTCGGACGACTTCCTGGAGGAACTGGCCGAGAAATGTGTCGGTGAGAAAACTACTGTAGAGTATTTATTCTGCATTTACATGAAAAAAAATATGTTTAGAATAAAGTATAGAAGGTGTCGTTACCAAAAGCAATAACCTGTTCTGTCTGGTGTTGTTTGGTCCTGGTTTAGTCACAAATTTACTTTGGTTTTCGATCAGGTTTGGTCCTGGTTTGGAACTGGATTTTGTTCCAGTTTTAGTCCTTACTCGGTTCATCAGGCCTAGTTTGAGCACTGGTTTAGTCTAGGTTTAGTTCTGGTTTAGTCTTGGTTTAGTTCTGGTTTAGTCTTGGTTTAGACTGGGTTTAGTTCTGGTTTAGTCTAGGTTTAGTCCTGGTTTAGTCTAGGTTTAGTCCTGGTTTAGTCTAGGTTTAGTCCTGGTTTAGTCTAGGTTTAGTCCTGGTTTAGTTCTGGTTTAGTTCTGGTTTAGTCCTGGGTTAGACTAGGCTTAGTTCTGGTTTAGCCCTGGTTTAGTTCTGGTTTAGTCCTGGGTTAGACTGGGCATAGTTCTGGTTTAGTCTAGGTTTAGTCCTGGTTTAGTCTAGGTTTAGTCCTGGTTTAGTCTAGGTTTAGTCCTGGTTTAGTCTAGGTTTAGTCCTGGTTTAGTCTAGGTTTAGTCCTGGTTTAGTCTAGGTTTAGTCCTGGTTTAGTCTAGGTTTAGTCCTGGTTTAGTTCTGGTTTAGTTCTGGTTTAGTCCTGGGTTAGACTGGGCATAGTTCTGGTTTAGTCCTGGTTTAGTCCTGGTTTAGTCCTGGTTTAGACCTGGTTTAGTCCTGGTTTATTTCTCGCTTAGTTCTGGCTTAGTTCTGGTTTAGTCTAGTCTTAGTTCTGGTTTAGTCCTGGTTTAGTCTAGGCTTAGTTCTGGTTTAGTCCTGGTTTAGTCTAGGCTTAGTTCTGGTTTAGTCCTGGTTTAGTCTAGGCTTAGTTCTGGTTTAGTCCTGGTTTAGTCTAGGTTTAGTCCTGGTTTAGTCCTGGTTTAGTTCTGGTTTAGTCCTGGTTTAGTCCTTGTTTAGACCTGATTAGGTGTCGTTTTAATCCTTGGTTTAACGTGGTTCTGTTCAGTCATAGTTTAGTCGTGTCTTAGTCCAGCTGTAGTCCTGGTCTGAGGTTTTCGGTGGTCCGTCCCAGGTTACTGCGGCGCCGACATCCGAGCGGTCTGCACGGAGGCGGCCCTGTGCGCTCTGCGGCGGCGCTACCCCCAGATCTACAGCACGTCCCAGAAGCTGCTGCTGGACGTGGGCTCCATCGCGGTGAACAGCGGCGACTTCTCTTCGGCGATGAGGAAGATGACGCCGGCCTCGCACCGGTCCAACGCGTCTCCGGCCAAACCCCTGTCCGGCCCCGCTCTGCCTCTGCTCAACGCCGCTCTGCAGGACGTCACGGAGCGGGTCCACAGGCTGTTCCCTCACGCCCAGCAGGGCAACAAGAGGAAGAGGGGCCCAGGTCAGGACCACACTCAGACCTGGTTTAGTCCTGGTTTAGACCTGGTTTAGACCTGGTTTAGTCCTGGTTTAGACCTGGTTTAGTCCTGGTTTAGACCTGGTTTAGTCCTCGTTTAGTCCTGGTTTAGTCCTGGTTTAGACCTGGTTTAGTCCTCGTTTAGTCCTGGTTTAGTCCTGGTTTAGTCCTGGTTTAGACCTGGTTTAGTCCTGGTTTAGACCTGGTTTAGTCCTGGTTTAGACCTGGTTTAGTCCTGGTTTAGTCCTGGTTTAGACCTGGTTTAGTCCTGGTTTAGTCCTGGTTTAGACCTGGTTTAGACCTGGTTTAGACCTGGTTTAGTCCTGGTTTAGTCCTGGTTTAGACCTGGTTTAGTCCTGGTTTAGACCTGGTTTACACCTGGTTTAGTCCTGGTTTAGACCTGGTTTAGACCTGGTTCAGACCTGGTTTAGACCTGGTTTAGTCCTGGCTTAGTCCTGGTTTAGTCCTGGTTTAGACCTGGTTTAGTCCTGGTTTAGACCTGGTTTAGTCCTGGCTTAGTCCTGGTCTAGTCCTGGTCTAGTCCTGGTTTAGGTGTATCCTCTTCTGTTCTAGATTGAGTCCAGGTTTAGTCCTGGCTTAGACCTGGTTTAGTCCTGGTTTAGACCTGGTTCAGACCTGGTTTAGCTCTAGTTAAATCCTCTTCTGTTCTAGACTGAGTCCAGGTTTAGTCCTGGATTAATCCTGAGTTTAGTTGTGGTTTAGTTGTGGTTTAGTTCTTCTTAGGCACTAGTTATTTTCATATTTGATCCAGTTCCTCAGATTGTATGAAGCCACTGAGGTTTGATCCTTGTTGTTTGTGGCCCTGGTTAGCGCTGACGGCCGGTTCCCATGACGACGGGCTGATGGACGGCGGCGACGAGGGCTCGAGCGGCGTCAGCATCTCGGCTCCGGGACGGTCCAGGAAGTTCCTGCACTTCGCCAGGTCAGAGTCACGCCGACCGAATACACACCGAATATATTAGACCAAAATACATCCACATTGAGCTGCACTTTAAACAAATCTGTCAAATGAGTTAAAACTGCTGCTTCTTTCACAAATAAAAGCCTTTTATTTCAACTTAGGTTAAGCATTATCAGCCTTAAATTAAAACTCCAATTCTAGTGTCCTCATCTGCATCACAGCACAAGGCTCATAAAGGTCTAAAACTGAGCCTTTGGATCTTTGCTTTTTACTCTGTTGTTAATCATCTACAGTGCTGTGAAGTATAAGTATTTGCCCTCTTCTTATTTTGTTGCACATTGGTCCCACGTAACTGTTTAAATATTAGAAGATGACTCCAGTAAACACAGTCTGCAGTTTTTACATGATTTTATTAGTCAAAGGGATAAAAGCTGTCTGAACTTACCCCAGCTGCTGTTTGTTCCCCTCAGGAGCGCAGTGAGGAACCCCACCTCTCACCGCCCCCGGATGCTGCTGCTGGGACGTCCCGGCTCGGGGCAGGCCACTCACCTGGCCCCGGCCGTGCTCCACGCTCTGGAGAGGTTCACGGTGCACAGCCTGGACACGGCGGTGCTGTTCGGAGTCAGCAGCACGACGCCGGAGGAGGCCTGCGCTCAGGTGGGTCACAGAGCCCCTCGTGGCTCCAGGAGAGCACCTGAACACATCGTCAGTAGTTTACACACGTTCAGCCCGTTACCAGAACATCACAGAGTCGCCTCACACTTGACCTGCAGGGTTCCCACGGGTGCTTGAAATCCTTGAAAATGCTGGAATTTTAACAGTGTTTAATAGTGTTTTCAAGGTTGTAGGAATAAAGTGCTTGAAAGAGTGCTTGTGTTGCTTTAATAATAATTCATCTTACTCATAATTTTTGTCTTAAAAAAAGAAATATTTTTTGCATTTTTAACGTAAAGAAAAACAGTGCTCGTCTAAATTTACATCTTTTTGATCAGACAAGTTTAATTTTTTCCAAGGTATTGCAGTTGTTAGGTGCTTGAAAAACATGAAATCACACCTTGAAAGTGCTTGAAAAGTGCTGGAATTTGAACTTAAAAAAGGTGTAAGAACCCTGGAGCTGACAACAGTGAGAATTCCAGTTCCTAAAACAACCTGTTGTAGGCAGTAATGAGCTCAGAAGAGTCTAAACTGACAAAGTCAACCTGAAGAACAGTCTTTATCTCTATATTTATTGTATTTAGACTCCTCTTTTTAAAACCAAAAAAAACAGCAGATTTTTCAGGGTTTTTTTTGGAGACCTTTGGAGACTGAAATTTAGATCACAGTAAATTCTCTTTAATATCACCAGGTCTGGAGCCGGTAAAACCAGAACAGATTTACTGAGTTGAGTTCTGGCTCTTTTCACACATGAAACTGTCACTAAATCTGAGTATTCATCAGAGAACTGAGTGTGTGCTGCTGCGTTGATGTGGTCTGACCCAGGTTTTCATCGAGGCCAGGCGGACGTCCCCCAGCGTCCTGTACCTGCCTCACCTGCAGCAGTGGTGGGACACGGCGGGGCTCGCTCTGCGCTCCTCTTTCCTCAGTCTGCTCTCGGGGATCCCCTCCTTCTGCCCCGTCCTGCTGCTGGCCACGTGCAGCGTCCCGCTCAAGCTGCTCGACCCAGAGGTACCTCTACGCAGTTTTAATGGACTCATGATGCCATTTAACCTCAACAATGGAAGGTGTTTAGCTTAAATCAGTACAGTTTTATCCAGTATCATTAATTGTTATTGCAGTTTGGACGTGAAGTCAGAGGTATTACATTTTAAAAAGTCTTTAAAAACCTTGGCAGTACCTTATTTATTTATAACCTCTTAATTTGTAATATTTTAACTTTATATTAAAATAGTTTTATCAAAATTATGCAGTTTTGGAGTGAGAGTTAATTGTATAAATGTATTTTGTGAAAATTGGTAGTGCTTTATAATTCACAGAAGTAACAGAAGCCGAACCTGAGTCAAGGACCGTAAAAAAACATGGCTGACAATTAGATAACAATAAACACATCTGTATTTATTACTGTGATATCTCTCTGTTTCCCATTTTCAGATAAAGTCGTTGTTTCGTGAGGAGTACGGCGAGGTGTACTCCGTCAGAGTCCCGTCGCAGCAGGAGAGGACCGACTTCTTCCAGGACCTCCTCCTCCGTCAGGCGGCCGAGCCCCCTCCCTCCAACAACAACTGTATGTACGGCCTCTGTTCCTTTAACCACAAAAGAACCAAGAAAACAAACCAAAATGTACGCTTCAATTATCTCGCTTCAAGAGTTCGTGGAGTTGTTAAAGTTAAATATATTTAGCAGAGATCAACTAATGTTTATCCATGGATGGATCTGAATATGGTTAATAATGGTAAGTTTAGTCTCAATTAACCAAAAATGTATGAATATCTCCAGTAAATACAGTAAATGTGTTCTTCTTCCTCGTGCACAAGGAAAGCCTGAAGGAAAGAGAAAGCATCAATAAAAGAACTGTACAGAGAGAATCACTAGGAGGTGTTACTTTATTTATATTTATTAACCCGTCTCCTCGTCCCGTCCCATCGGCAGTGTCCCAGCCGCTGGAGATCCTGCCCCTGGCGCCCCCTACTGCCCCGAGGCAGCTGTCGGAGCAGGAGCGCCTCCGTCTGGAAGAACAGGAGGAGGACGTGCTGCGAGAGCTCAGACTCTTCCTCAGAAACATCACGGAGCGTCTGTCTCTGGATCGACGCTTCAAGACTTTCACCAAACCGGTCGACATCGAGGAGGTCGGTGCTCACTCACAGGGGCACTCTCAAAATTAAAAACATAACAGGAAAAATCAAAGGCAGTTTAAAAATCATTCCTCAAAATAAATACAGCTTGTCCTAAAATAAAAAAAAACATTGTCCAATTAAAATTGGAGACGTCTGAAAAAGATAAACATTCATCAATTTAAATAAAGTTTATCTAAAACAAACACCCCATAAATTAAAACCGTTGTCATTTATTATTTATTTTTTAGATGAACTTTATTTTAATTTCCAAATGTTCTTTTTCTGGTGTCTTATTTTGGGGAATGTTCTTTCTTTTTTAAGACAAGCTTTTTTCTTTTAATTTTGAGGAATGATTTTTTTTTTGTTTGTTTTAATTTTTCATGGAATCTTTGTGAATTTTGAAAGGTGAAGGAAACATTTTTGATGATGCACCTCAGAACAACCGTAAAATAGTGACTTTCTGTGTTTTTTATATAACTTATGCAGTTTATACTTGAGAAATTATCAAGCAATAGACATATAGCCTGTTGACAGATGCAGTAAATGTGTGTTTTATGAAGCACACAGCTTTGACAGTGACTGTACAAGTGAATCGAATATTAGGCGTAGGCTTTAGCGATAAGTCAGTTATTTGATTTTCAACAGGTTTTTTGTCTCCACCTTTTAGCAGCTCAACAGCACAGACAGGTTAAATAAATACTGGCAGCTCAACAAGACACACAGAAGGCCTCCATGAATTAGTCGAGGGATTCTAACACAAACAGATCAGAGAGGCGTGGAAATGTGGAGATCTAGCCAACATTTTGACTAGTCGTGGTTTTTACAGAAGAAATAAAGCCAAATGCTGATGTCCTCCATTGTTTTCTTCTATTTATCCCTTTTGCACCGACCTGGTTCTGTGCCTTTTCTCTTTCAAAACCTTACTTACATAGTCAGACTGTTCACGACTCGGTTCTGAGTTTGTTTTTGTTGTTGTCACTGCTCAATATTACCAAGCTTTAATAGAACTGGAGTTATGAATGTTTTTTTTTGTAATACATACATGACCAGCCCCTTCCTCGTCAGGTCCCAGATTACCTGATGGTGATAAAGAAGCCCATGGACCTGTCGACCCTTCTGACCAACGTCGACAAACACAAGTACATCACCGTGAGCGAGTTCCTGTCGGACGCAGACCTGATCTGGCAGAACGCGCTGGAGTATAACCCGGACAGCGACCCCATGGGTGAGACCGCCTCTCAGCTTTCTATACGTCCGTAATAATAGTCCACATCGGGATAAAATATGGGCTTGTCGCACTGTTTCCAGACCGTAACATCCGCCACAGAGCGTACGCGCTGAAGGACACGCTGCACGCCATCATCAGAGACGACCTGGACCAGGACTTCGAGAGGGTCTGTCAGGAAGTGAAGGAGTCGCGCATGAGGAGAGGTGACGCTCGTTTACGCTTTATTTAAGCGCTTTACGTGACTCAGAGACTGTTAGAAACCATCACTCGGGTGTATTTTCAGTTTATGTCCCTTACATCGTGTTGAAAGGGCAGTCTTTCCTGAGCAGGACCTCCTTAAAGTCTTTCTCGGCTCGTGCTGATGCTGTTTGTTTTGTCGACAGCTGCTGCGTTCAGCTCTGATCCTGACGACAGCCACAGACTTCGCAGTAAGTATTTGTTTTTCTCATTAAGACATTACAACTCGACACAAATTGATGCAAAGAATTCCCAAGGTTTGTGCATATTCAGCATTTAAATATTGTGGGTCTACTTCCTTCATTTATGTGTAATTGTTTTTAGTAGCTCATTAAAACCAGGTTCAGAAGAGACTGGGGAAGGGGTTCAGTTTAGCCCTCTGTCTGGGTTCTGGTTGGTTTCAGAGACTGTGAACCTCGCTCCTATCTCGTGACCCAACTTGGGTCTGGAGAAAATACTGCTCGTGTATTTAACAGAATAACTTCAACATTCCTAACTCCATTTACTTTATCGGTTGGTTAAAAAAACAGCAGCTGAATGAGGCATAAGAACAACCTGATGCTGTGGTTCACAAAGATTGTTTAGTTCAGACTCAGAACCAATTTGATCTTTTCTCTTGGAGCTCTGTATAAAGAGTCTGTTGGCATGTTGGTAAAACTTTCATGATTTAAAAAGATATTGTGGCGTCTGTCTAAGTAGAAAAGATGCAGTTAATTCACATGTGTCTGCTGCAGTGAAGTCTGTTTAAAACACTTAGTACCACTTCAGCAGCTGATGTCACATGTTTGATCCAGTTCAGTTCACATTCATACTAAGTGACAACAAAAGCCATGTCTGGGGCCACCATTTTATTTTAAAGCAGCCTTTATTTAATTCTGATGAGAAACAGAATACTTTATCATCCAATTATTCCATTTTTTCATCCCAACTCTTATATTTCAAACTGATGTCACTTAGAATTTAGTTTTTATCTAAGTTTCGGTCAAAAGACGCCACTCAGTCTGACTCTCGAGGTAAAGATGTTCTGTCTCCGTCCCTCGTCCCCGTCTCTGTCCCCAGCTCCGAAACGAAAGCCCCACAAAAGGCCCCGAAAGTCCAAGTGGAGCACGGGCGTCCTCCCCAAACCCAAGAAGAAGAAGCAGCCCCCTCCTCCTCCGGCCTCGTCCTCGTCCTGCTCCTCTCTGTCCTCGATGTCCGAGGCGTCCGTGAACGGAGACGCCTCGGACGGGTTCCTCCTGAACGGCTCCGAGCGAGGCCTGACCAACGGGTTTCACGGAGTCAGGTCGAAGGCCTCACAGACGAGTGTCGAACGCAGAACCGAGCTGAACGGGGTTTGTTCTGGAAAAATAGGTCTGTATCTGAAACGAGGGGCTCTAACCCGAACCGAGTGAGCGCTGAGGCTTTATTAACGGCTGTGGAAACGCTACAGGTAGAAACGGCTGCTGCTTATGCTTTGAGTTGTAATACTTTTCTGTGTAAATGAAATCAAACTCCAAATACAGTAGAAACTCACGGCTGTGTGGCCAAAATGAAACGTTTCCTTGGTCTCTGTGGGAAACGGAGACGGGAAAAACGACATTATTACCGTCATTTACTACCAGCTTTTGTCTTTAGTTTTAAAAATACATTTAAAGGGATAGTCCATTATTTAGTAAAAGAGTGTCTTAGTTAAAGAAACTGTGAAAACACACTTTAAGACGAAACTAACACGGCTTTTACAGCTTCAAAAACTGCTCAGAGACAGTGTGTGCTTCAAAGAAGGGATTTATGTTACATTTTTGACTGACTTTATGTTTGACTGATACTTTTCCCGTGGTTTTGTTTTAGCCTCCATTAGGCAAGCTTTATTTAACCAAAACTGACGCAATAAAAATGAAGCACTGCAAAACTGGGCAAAAAAAGCTCTTATAAAAGTGAGGTTTGGCTCCAAAACATCTGGTTGCTTTACCTCATCTTCTCTTCCCTTCGTTAACTTGTCTCATAAGAAAATGACAATTCATCTAAATATAAAAACTTTCCATTCAAAAAGCACTGCCACAGTACACAGTCACTACTTCTTGTCTTTGTTTAAACACTAATAATAAACTTTATTTATACAGTACTTTTCTAAACAAAGTTACAAAGTGCTCAACAGTAAAAGGATAAAATCAGCATCAACAACCAATAAAAACAATAAAACAAATGCACAAATTAAAATATTAAAAACATGCAAAGAAAACAAAAAACAATAGTAAAAGCAAAATCTACATTTACAAGGTTTTGAGGCAAATATTGGGTCACCTGTGAAGGCCTCAGAGACTAACATTACTAACACTATATTTCATTTAGTATGGTGATTATTTCTGAGTATATTTCTGTCTCGTGACCTGTCCTCCCTCAGAGCGGAACAGGAGACTGGTCGACCGAGCGTTGAAGGATCAGATGCAGCTGTTGAACAAAGAGAGATCCTCAGGAAACATCGAGTCGGGAGCTCAGCCGCTCGCTGTCGACCGCAACAAACTCAAGGTAAACACAGCGTCACCGTCTGGTTTCAGTGAAGAGCCTGTGGTTAAAGCCAGAGCTCGGTGCCGTGTCGTCCTCAGGAGCTGCTGAACCGAGTCGTGGCGAAGACGGAGGGCGCCGAGCTGGAGCCGCTGGAGAAACTGTACGCTCTTCTGGCTCAGAGCATCTACAGACACCGCAACAGCCTCAACAAAAACGAACTGGTCAAGGTACGTGTCGCCCTCTGCAGGACGGGGTGAGTTCGAGGCTAGATCCACTCTAACACAGGTTCAGATGCCTCTTTAAACCAACACTAGGTCACAATACTTTTAGACTATTCATGAATATCCAGCCATCATCCTGTGTAATGGGAATTTCTGTTGATGTTTAAAAGGTTTAGTCTTTAGCCTTCAGAACCCAGCTGTTTAAAGGTTGTTTTGTGGCAATAAAAAAGACAGACAATGATCAAAAGAAAGTGTCCTGCAGGTTTCACACAAAAACCCTGAAAAGCTGTTTATCTTCAGCTTTCTCTTTTTATTTGCATTTTTATCATTTGCAAATTCCTTCAGATTCACTTTTTTTCTTTATGGAAACACCACTAATGTCTTGATTTGTCTTTTTCGTATCACTTTTTGTAATTAAATCTAACCACAAAACAAAAACTAGGGGGTATTTACTAACTCAGGTACACAGTATTTGGTGTATTGTACCTACTTTTCTCTTTTAAAGTAAAGTCTGAGTTTTAAATGTCTCTCTCTTTCTCGTCTGTTTCAGGAAATGAAGAAAGAGATCGAGAACTTCTCCTGAATCCAGATCTATTTTGTCAAATAAATGCATTAAAATAAATAAAATGTTGTTTTTTCCGTCACTTTATAAACTAAACGTACCTCAGGAATAAATCAGGATTATTTATGGTGTATGATGATATATCTATACATTTGTAACGATGTTTGTGTATTTGTAATCGTGCAGTGTTTATTTATGTTTATTTAAATAAGATCATGGTGTAATTTAAATAAAAGTGGTGCATCTTGACTTTGACTCCAGTTTCATTTTTTTAATTGACTGTTTAGAAGCTATTTCAAAACACATTTGTCTGTTTTTTGATTATGAATCCTCAGTTTTAATTAAGGTTAACAACAGTGATATTTATTTAAGACTTGTTTTATAATTAGGTTTCAATATTTCCGATTTAGTACAAAAACATTTATAAACGCTTTTAAAATTGTGAACAGAAAATAGATGTGGCACAGCATAAATTTCAAAAGATGCAGAAAAAAACGTGACCCAAACATTAAAAGGGAATTAAATCACACAAAAAAGCCAAATCTTTGCAAAAAAAAAAAAAGAGTCCAAAACACTGCAATAAAATCACTGAATTTTGGCCGTTTTGAAATGAGTCCCTTGAAAAAATGAGAGAAAAACCCTTAATAATGGATTGATGTGATTAATTAAAGCGTATTCCTCTAAAAACCTTATAAAGTTTAAAGTGAATCAAAAAAGAATCAAACATTTTGCTTTTAAATGCAGTATTGAAAGTGTTCCTTAAAACAGATGAGATAACCCAGTTCAGACTGAGCTGTGTCTGAGGGTGATGTCAGTGAACTCTTTGCCCTGACACAAAAAAAACAAACTCCTGCTTTTATCAAGTTCTCAGTCGTGAACCAGACCTGTTTCCTTTTTTAAACAGACGCTCACAGAATAAAACTGTTCTTATTTCAGTTCAAACACAGAGAGAGGCGTTCAGTTCACTTCCTGACGATAAAACGTGTTCTGATAAAAGGCTGCGTTAAATGTCACTTTGTCTGATCATTTATTTTCATATGTTTTTTCTTCTCCATTACTTAACTTTTATAAACCAGTTTGTTTCTTTAACGACACAATACCAATGAGTAATTTAATAACAGAAGCTAAAATATCTTAATTTTGCAGCATCTGGATTAATAACAGTATTTAACTTGTACATGGATGATATGTCGGTGCAGTTATAAGTAGAACTGGTTGTTTGGAGGTGATCTTTACTAAATAATCTGATGTACGCTGATGATTTAGTGGTTTTTAGTCCAAACACACATAAACACATACAATTTTTGTTTGTTTTATTTTTTCACATGACTAATCATCTAAAAATAAACAAGAAAAGTTATTTAACCAGGGAGAAATCCAAAAAAATTAATAAGAAAAAGCAAAGGAATGTATGTGTTTTTTCATTTAAATATAAATTGAGTTAGAAAGTCTGGCCCCTGCAGCATCTGTGAACAAACAAACTGACCACGAGCAGATTTATTTGACCCCTACTTTATCCACAGAGCAAGTGAAATGTTTGTGACTGAATTAAAACATTACAATCTCTGATACAAAACCCTTATGTAGAGATTTATTGGCTGTTAAATAATTCTGTAAATGTGGTCATGAAATCCCAGATTACCAGGTACAAGTCTAAGTTGAGGAAACACTGGTGCAGATGTCTCTTAAAAATGTCTTCTTTATATTTTTGTACCGTCTGTTTTTAAATGATTGCACCACGAGTCTGGAATACAGTTAAAATGAATAAAATTACATTCAATATAATAATAAAACAAAATAAATAAAGATAAATAAATTAAACCCAGTGTATTTAACTGTAGTCTATAAACAAATACAAATACAGCTGTTTTAGATTAGAACATTGTTTTTGTCATTTCACAAACAAAAATAACAAAGTGGTTCCTGTGCTTTTACTGCGAAAGGGTCAAAACAACCGGAAGTGTTCCTCAGCGTTTTTAAAAAATGTCCATCGTCAGATTGAGTCAACTCTCGGTGTCTTTTTTTAATAAACTCTCCATTTTTCTTCCTTGATTCCCTCCGCCGCGGCGTGGACGATGCCAGCGCCTGAGTGTGGAGCCCGAGGCCGGTAGAGGAGCGGCGTGGAGCGGCGTGGAGCGGGCCGAGACACCGCTGCTTCTGGAGCCCAGGGGAGAGAAGGCGGAAGGGAGAGGAACCGGAGATGCTACAGTGCTACAGCGGCCGCGGCTAACTCCCTGCCCCGGGAAGAGATGCGGTTGCTCGGCGGCTGACTCCCACAAACCCCGGACTCCCCGCTGAGGTGAGAGCTCCGCGGGGCAGCAGCGGGGCTAACGGCTGCGTGTGGCCGGGCATAGGGCTGCGCTCGGCGGCGTGAAGGCAGCGGTTAGCCTCGGTTAGCGGCGTTAGCTCCGGAGGATGTTCACTGTTATAGGTTTTCCTCTTTTTTCTGTTTATTTCAGCGCAGCGTGGGTTTAGCAGATGTATTACTCATCTGTCACTGCTCAAATAAAATACATCTCATTTTTAAATACTTAAAATCAGAGTTATGTTTTTTAAAACGAGTAAAAATTAAGAAACTATTGGCTTTAGAACCAACTTAGAACATGAGCCAATGCAGAACAGAATGTCCTGCTAGAATTAACTCGTAGTGGTCGGTGGAAAAAGCATGTTTACTTTGTTTACATCAGAAACACACGGCTGGATTTAAAGTTTCTAAGACACAAAACCTAATTACTATGAGTCTTGGTAATAGTTTAAAAATAATATATGGAAATTGAATGTTATCACTCACACTTTAACACTTTAAATAAAAACCTAGTGAGGATTACTGACATATTTATTACTGCACATCAGAACCAACTTATAGACAAGAAATTAGCATAAATAAATATCTTACTAACCCAAATAAACCCAGAGCTGAAGCCTCTATTATAGTGTAAATATGAAATTGAATTAAATTAGCTCTCATTAGCAGTATTATAATGAAAATGTACTTAATGCAAAATATACTGTATAAATTACTCTACTAATCTCTCTCTAATTACTCTATATTATATTATTTCTGGATTAGCTTTTGTGGCATTGCATTATAAAATGGATAGCATAGGATTTTTAAACGTCTTTTTAATAATATTAATGGTTTATAAAAGGAAATGGAAAGGGCACAAGAGATATAAGTAATTTAAAAAATTATTGTCAGAGGCATGTAAATAAATCAATTAATTAGTTTAATGTTTGTTTGAAGAAAATGCATTATTTATGGCCCTATTATACGTCAGAATAGAATTGAAAGTGTCAAACTAGAGCAAAGGCCAAATGGACGGTTGGTTCAGTGAAGAGTTTCCATTAAAGGAGCATGAAGACCTACTGAAGACCAGAATAAAACATTTTAAACAAATAAAATATTTTTGCTTTTGTTCTTTGTTGAAGGATTTGAGAATCGTTTTGTTTGGACTCGAAGCAGATCTGAGCAGGATGTCGAGTCGGAGGAAGTCCACGACGCCGTGTATGGTTCCCAAACAGGAGACCGTCGACTCGGACCCGGACGACTTCTGCGACCGATCGGAGCCCCCCGCCGCTGTCGCCGCGACGACGACGGGGACAAGCGTCAGAGCCAGAGCTGAAGTGGACAGCGACGACGACCTGATGCAGGTGAAGCTTTTTTAAAGGTTTATATATATTTCACTGACGCAGAGAATAAAGAGCTTCTTATTTATAAAAGCTCCAGTCCTTGATTTTCTTTTTTTGTCTCAGACTCCACTCTCCTCCAAAAGCAGCCTAGGAACCTCTCCTGCTTCTCTTTTATTAAAAAATAAAACCACAAAATACTAATCCATTTGACCAAACTGAAGTTTAGAGTTTAGCGTTAGCTTAGCTGTGACTTCAGCGTCAGGACGACAATTATCTCCTCCTCGTTAAACATTACGTGATTGAATTGATAGTATTTATGTGTGTTTCTTGGATCAGACGGAGCACTTCTTCGACGGAGCCTCTGCGGAGGGAGGCTACGAGTGTAAATACTGCAGTTTCCAGACGTCAGAGCTGAAGCAGTTCACGATGCACGTCGACTCGGAGCATCCTCACATCGTCCTCAACACGTCCTACGTCTGTCTGGAGTGTGACTACCACACCAAGAGGTGCTCCGTCTACTCTCACTGCAGCCTTTTTTATTTAACAGGTTTATTTCATTTAATAATCAAAGCATATATAAAATAATATATTAAAAAAATCTGGTTTGTTTTAGGTAAATCTGGGTTTAGTGCATATTTAATTACAGTTTGTGCCTGTTTTATTCCTGGTCTATTTAGTCCTGGTTTTATTGTAATTGAGTTGAATTAATTGAATTTAATTTTTCTTGTTGACTTGGACCTGGACTCAGACTTGAAGACGCAGGACTCTAAAGTGACTTGGATTCGACTACAACACTGTCTGGTTTAGTTCTAGTTTGGTTCAAGGTGGTTTTGACCAGAAGCACTAGATTTTTCCTTGGTTTAGTCCTGGTCTAGTCTTGGTTCAGTATCATATGTTTAGTCCAGGTTCAACCCTTCTTTAGTCCTTCTTTAACCTTGTTTAGTCTTGTTTTAGCCCTCATTACCCCTTCTTTAGCCCTCTTTAGCCCTGTTTAGTCTTGTTTTAGCCCTTCTTTAGCCCCCTTTAGTCCTTCTTTACCCCGTTTACCTGTTTAGCCCTTCTTTAACCCTCCACTCTTTGGTCTCCAGTTACGACACGCTGCAGGCTCACAACGCCCGCTTCCATCCGGGCGAGGACAACTTCACCCGAACCATGGTGACGCGAAACAACGAGACCATTTTCCAACAAACCGTCAACGACTTAACCTTCGACGGCAGCTTCGTCAAAACCGAGGACGACTTCGGCGACGAGGACTCGGCCAACAAGGCCATCGCTCTGAGCAAGACGCCCATCATGAAGCTCAAGAGCCGCAGCGACGCCGCCAAAAAGTTCAACAAAACGCTGTCGGACGACGTTATAAAAGTGGAAAGCGACGAGGACGAGGAGGACTACGACGATCAGGAGCCGCCGACGCTGAGCCCGGCTCCGGTGACGCCCGTGGCCCCGGTGGCTCCCAGACTGGTGCCGGTTCCTCAGAGCATCGTGGTGAGCAGCCCCAGCGTGGTGCAGATTAAAGCGGGCGGAGGCGGGTCGGGCGGAGGCGGGTCGAGCGGCGGCGTGTTAGCTCCGGGGACGTTAGCCCAGGTTCTGTCGGCGCTGCAGAGTCAGACGCAGCAGAATAACGCGGCTCAGACCCAGCTGCTCATCCCCGTCAGCAGCATCCCCACCTACAACTCCGCCATGGACAACAACGTGCTGCTGATCGGAGCCTACAACAGGTAACGCCACCGCAACATCAGCGCAAGGTTTGGACCAGAAAAAAACATAGTCACAGTTATTTTGGTTATTTTACAGGATTACTCATTGACTTTGGAAATATGTTGGATTTATTGAACAAAACACTGAATTCTCCTCAAAATAAATATGTTTAAAAAAATAACTTAAAAAATAAACAGAAAGTAATAAATACTTGTTTCTACTTAAATAAAATAAATGAAGTCTGACGTTAAAAACACTATTAATCACAGAAAAAGATCATGTTAACCTGAAATACTCTGGTTTAGAGAAGTGTCAGGAAACAGATTAATTTATGCAAAATAACCTCAAGTTCAGAGCTTTTAACGTCTTTTAACAAGACTTTGTTGCAGCAGAAATTAGACAAAGATGGATCAAACTATAAAGTATTTAACCTAAACTGCTGTATTTTCACTTTGAGTAATGCTCACTGCTGCTTTACTGTTGTTTTGTGTTGGTAAAGAACTTATAAGAAAATGAAAAAAAAAAAAAATTAATTACATTTTTAGGTCAGTATTAAGACAAATAGATTAAAATCGTCTGAAAAATTACTTTACTTTACTCTTTTGCTGTATCACCTGAAGTGGTCCATATGTTGTTGAATCCTGCAGCAGTTCTTCAGAAAAAGATGTTTTTGATTCTGAGATAATTAATAACATCCTTCATCAGAGGAAGATGACCTGTTTTTAATCATGTTGTGTTTGTTTCTGCGGCAGGTTTCCGTATCCGTCGGTGTCTGAGATCATGGGGCTGTCGTCTCAAACCAAATTCAGTGAGGAACAGATTAAAGTGTGGTTTTCTGCTCAGAGACTGAAGCACGGCGTGAGCTGGACGCCGGAGGAGGTCAGTGCCTTAAATCCACACAAACACATGCAATAATGATTAATAACTCACTGTTATGGCATTAAGGAAGGTAAGGAGGGTATTTTTGAACCATAAAATATTATTATTATTATTATTAGAAAAACCTGCAGCAAATCTTAATTCAATTAAAAAAATATTTATTTAGAACCCAGATTTCAGCCCAGAGTTGGGTTAGAATGATTTATGAAGTAAAATTAGTGGAAAAAGTGACTCACAAAATAAGGAACAAAGAAGAAAAAAGATGGAGTGGAAGATATAAAGAATATACGTAATGTTTAATTGTTAGTAATAATAATGATGTGTTTTATAGAGTCTGGGACGGGTGCAGATAAATAGTATAATTCTAAATATGAGATAAAATAACTATAAAACTACTGTTGATTAGTAAAGAATAGACTTCCTCTGTTTATTATAATTTGTTGTTTTTTGGTAACACTTTAGAATATCTCAGAATATTAAACTTAGTTTAGTATTTGTAACAACTTTATTAATCCTTTATTCATCTACAAAGCATTAATCCAACATTAATAATCACTATTATGTTATAAACATTGTTATAAATGTTTAACAGTGAACTTATATTACACATATAAATGATATTTTAGTGTACTTTACTGTAAATGGTAATTTATTCATTGTTGATTACACATCTATTAATACTTAACTGTACTATTGCATGAGTTCTTATAAATAATGTATAAAAAACAAACTAAAGTCATTATAAAGAGCATTAAGAATGTCTTACAAAGTCTTTTGTGAAAACCCTGGAGTCTCTGATCAACGTGTGAATGCTAGTTTTCAGTATCTCTTGGTGTGTTCGTTTGTTGTTGAGGTGGAGGAGGCTCGTCGGAAGAAGTTTAACGGCACGGTTCAGTCGGTTCCTCAGACCATCACCGTGATCCCGGCGAACCTGGCGGCGAACGGCCTCCAGTCTCTGTTCCAGACGTGTCACATCGTGGGCCAGCCCGGGCTGGTCCTGACGCAGCTGCCGGCTAACGCTAACGGCAGCGGCGTCCCCGTGGCTCCGCCCATCACGCTGACGGTGGCCGGCGTCCAGGGGAACCACCAGCAGGGAGGCCAACCCGCCGCCTCCGAGCCCACCGCCACCGAGACCAAAACGGAGACGGCCTCGGGTCTGGACCAGAGTCCGGTCAAACCCAAGAAGTCCAAAGAGCAGCTGGCGGAGCTGAAGGCGAGCTACAGCCGGAGGCAGTTCGCGACGGAGGCAGAGATCTCACGGTTAATGCAGGTAACAGCCGCGTTAAAACAGACCTACAGGGTTCCTGTCAGAGGTTAAAGTTCAACATGTTGTAATCTGCCTCTGCTGCAGAAAACAACAACAAAAGTCTTTAAATACAACATAAGATTTGATTTGACTTTGAAGATTTTTAAAATAAATAAAATGACTCAGGTAAACAACATGAAGGTTCTATTTGTTCAGTCTTTGCACAGTTTGCTGTAAAAGCTGTGTTTTTAGAGACATTTTTAACCCAGTGTCGTCTGTTACTCAAACACTTGACTTAGACCTGCACAGGTTTGTTTAGTGTTGATCAATATTTAATACAGATCATTTACGCTGCAGAGAAAGAATTCTTTGTCTTTGTCATCAACCTGTTTAAATCCAACAAAACCTGTTCAAATCCAACAAAACCTGTTCAAATCCAACTAAAACCTGTTAAAATCCAACTAAAACCTGTTCAAATCCAACTAAAACCTGTTCAAATCCAACTAAAACTTGTTAAAGTCCAACAAAACTAGTTCAAATTGGTGACAAAGAACTCATTTATTTGAGAGATTATGCAGAAGGTTAGAACAACTGGAGAAATAACTCAGAGAAGTCAGGTTTGCTGTTTTAATCTTTTGTCTGACTTTAACTTTTAGGAACCATCTCTTTAGTTTCTGCCCAGTTCTTTAAACGACCAGTTCTTGGAGATGATTCGTGATGGTTTCCTCTGGTCCTCTTGTTTACAGGTGACCAAACTGTCCAAACGTGCCATAAAGAAGTGGTTCAGCGACACCAGGTACAACCAGAGGAACTCCAAAGACCACCACGGCCTGTCTCTGCTGGAGCCGGGTCGAGCGGCGCCGGGCTCCAGGTCCAGAACCGGCCTCAACGAACGGGGCTCGGACTCCAACACCAACAGCGGCGGTTTAAACACCAGCGCCACCATCGTCATCGACTCCAGCGACGACGCCAGCGACTGCTCTCCCGCCTCCGCCCACGCTCCCAGCTCCGCCCCACAACCCCTCCACGGCCCGGGGGTCTCCGAGAGCAGCCGGGTGAGGGTCTTAGAGGGTTCAAGACTGTTTAAATCTGACTAAAACCTGTACAAATCTGACTAAAAACTGTACAAATCTGACTAAACCTGTTTAAATCTGACTAAAAACTGTACAAATCTGACTAAACCTGTTTAAATCTGACTAAAAACTGTTTAAATCTGACTAAAAACTGTTCAAACAAAACTAAAAACTGTTCAAATCTGACTAAAAACTGTTCAAACAAAACTAAATCCTGTTCAAATCTGACTAAAAACTGTTCAAATCTTACTAAACAAGTTTAAATCTGACTAAAACCTGTTTAAATCTGACTAAAAACTGTTTAAATCTGACTAAAAACTGTTCAAACAAAACTAAATCCTGTTCAAATCTGACTAAAAACTGTTTAAATCTGACTAAAAACTGTTCAAACAAAACTAAATCCTGTTCAAATCTGACTAAAAACTGTTCAAACAAAACTAAAACCTGTTCAAATCTGACTAAAACCTGTTTAAATCCATCTTAAACCTTTTAAAATCCAACCAAAACCTGTTTAAATCCATTTAAAACTTTCTGAGATCATACTAAAACCTTTACAAATCCATCTGAAACCTGTTAAATCCATATAAAACTTGCTTAAATGCAACTAAAAACTGTTCAAATCTAACGTAAACTAGTCCAAATCCATTCAAATCTCACTAAAACCTGTTTAAATCCAGCTAATACTAACCCTTGGTCCTCATTCTGTCTCATCTCCAGACGTCCTCGTCCGATCTGAGGACTAAGTTCAGACACGCCTTCCCCGACTTCACGCTGCAGAAGTTTAAGGAGAAGACCCCGGAGCAGCTGCTGGTTCTCGAGGCCAGTTTCCAGAAGTCGGACACTCCGTCGGACGAAGAGCTGAGCCGGCTCCGGGCCGAGACCAAACTGACGAGACGAGAGGTGGACGCCTGGTTCACCGAGAGACGCAAGATCCCGTCCGGTGTCTCCGCCGCGGGACAGGCCTCAGAGGTCAGGGGTCAACACTGGGGTCACAGGGGCTTCTGTTCAGACGCTGAGAGCTCCATTTAGTTTGTGTTTATGAAGGAAAATGAAGAGTTAATCCCTTTAGGTTTTTGTCCACTTCAAACCTTATTTATTGTCTGTTTAAGCCCTATTTTTCTACAGAAAGTCTTAAAACTGGTCCAAAAGCTGTGGCCTCAAACAGAGACTCAGGGTCAACAAGAGAAATAAAACTGTCCAGCTCTGTTTTGGTGGTAATACAAGATATTTATTTGACGTATTAAATGCCTCCTCTCTCCTCAGTCCAGCGTAAAGTCCAGGTTTCTACTTTAGTCCAGCCTTCGGTCTCGTTTTGTTGATGAAGGTTTTTTGAAGTGAATGGTTTGTTTCTCAAGGAGGAAATATAAATGTTCTGGGTTCATTCAGTTTCAGTCAGTTTTACCTCGAAAATAAAAACAGGAAAGTCCACCTTAAAAATCTGAGAATAATGTATTGGAAGATCAGAAATAAACAGGGTCAAAACCAGGCCTAAACCAGGACTAAACCAGGACCAAACCAGGACTAAATCAGGACTAAATCAGGACTAAACCAGGTCTAAACCGGGACTAAACCAGGACTAAACCGGGACTAAACCGGGACTAAACCAGGACTAAACCAGGACTAAACCGGGACTAAACCGGGACTAAACCGGGTCTAAACCGGGACTAAACCAGGACTAAACCGGGACTAAACCAGGACTAAACCGGGTCTAAACCAGGACTAAACCAGGACTAAACCAGGACTAAACCAGGACTAAACCGGGTCTAAACCGGGACTAAACCTTGTCTAAACCAGGACTAAACCAGGACTAAACCAGGTCTAAACCAGGACTAAATCAGGTCTAAACCAGGTCTAAACCAGGTCTAAACCAGGTCTCTCTCTCAGTCCAGTGGAGAGAAGCTGGAGCTGGTTCAGGAGAAGCCGGCGTCCGGAGGGAGGAAGGTTCTGAAGAAGACTCCGGAGCAGCTGCACGTCCTGAAGCAGGCCTTCGTCCGGACTCAGTGGCCCACGTCGGAGGAGTACGAGCGTTTGTCCGAAGAGAGCGGCCTGCCCCGGAGCTACGTGGTCAACTGGTTCGGAGACACGCGCTACGCCTGCAAGAACAGCAACCTGAAGTGGTTCTACCTGTACCAGAGCGGGAAGGTGGACGAGGCGCTGAACGGAGGAGCCAAAAACCAGAAGAAATCCAGGAAACGCTTCAGAGGCTGGTCCAGACGCACGAGGAGACCCTACCCCTGCAAACGCTCCCCTCAGGACTTCACCAAAATAAAGGTCCGTCCTGATATTTTAATGCAGTCTTAGCCACACTTCAGTCACTGATCTTTATTAGTTTACTTCATCTACAACAGATTTAGTCACAACATATAAAGGGAAATGCATTTGGTTTGTTTTTTTAGGGATGTAAATCAATAAAAAATTAACTAATCAATTGCAAATCTTAATTTACTTGTTACCTTTTAATAAACACTGAATCTTCAATTTAACAGAAGGTAATTAACTTTATTTTGAATCATTTAACCTGGCTGTACTTGTTGCATGTAAATTGTGAAAAGAAAAGTATTAATTGTGGATTGTTCAGACTCAAAAAAACAGTCTCTGAATCTGACAAATAACTTAAAAATAACTTAAATAAAATACAGTTACTTAAAGTGCATTCATTCACTTTGTACTTCTGTTTAAATATTTAAATCTGTAAATCACACGTGACTTTACTCTTTTCCAGGAACCATCTGTAAATATGTTAAAGAACAAGTGTCCATTTAGCAGCGTGTCTTTGTTGTTTAGCATCGTTAGCTCCAGTGTTAGCCGCGTTAGCTTCAGGAAACACAAATGACAGATTAACAACTGTGTTATTTTTTAACTTTCTTTATGGAAAAAATTCATGCAAAACGTTAAGGCGCTAATTTTACCATCAACCGTTTATTTTTGTTTCATTTTTATTTGTTGAAGAAAGTGCCGACACATTAAGAGTTTTTTGTTCTCATTAATTCCTTTTTATTTCGTTTTCGTTTCATGTTTGGACACAGAAATATATTGACAAAAACTATTAAACTTTATTTTTCCTTCAGGCGAAGTCCGGTAAGTGGTTCCTGAAGGACTACTACCTTCGACATCGGGCTCTGAACGAGAAGGACCTGGACGAACTGGTGATGAAGTCCGGTCTGAGCTACGAACAGGTCCGAGACTGGTTCAGGGAGGTTCAGGGACGAGCCGAGGACGGACGAGAACCGTTCAGCGACGACGAGGAACGGGACGAAGAGGAACGGGAAGAAGAAGAACGGGACGAAGAGGAACGGGACGAAGAAGAACGAGACGAAGAAGAACGAGACGAAGAAGAACGAGACGAAGAAGAACGAGACGAAGAAGAACGGGACGGAACGCAGGAGGAGCACGCTTCATCGGTAATGTCTGATCATAAAACACATTATAACTGTGTCAGAAAGTGTTAATAGACTGTGTTATAATCGAACAGGAGGAAGAGGAGCAGGAGGAAGAGGAGCAGGCCGACAGCGAAGGAGAGATGGAGGTGAAAGAGCAGGGAACAGACGAAGAAGAAGAAGAGGAGGAAGAGACGAGCAGCCAATCACAGCCACAGACCGAAGAGCAAACATGAACAGGTCTGGACACAAATTTAGTGAAAACATTCAACATTTACTCATGATTTTTGAGAGATAGAAATGAGAGAAATTAGCTTTTCATGAGACTCTCTGTCGCATAAAAAGAGAAAAGCCTCTAGATTTCAACAGAAACGAGGCAGCAGGGTGTTTTTTAACTGTTACACCACGAAACTGATGGAGTCAACAGACTGAAACCTGTTCAAATCCATCTAGAAATCCAGCTAAAACATGTTAAAATCAAACTAAAACCAGTTCAAATTCGACTAGAAACTGTTAAAACCTTTTTAAATCCAGCTAAATCTAGTTCTGATCTTTTGGGTGGAGCTTTAATCTGTTTGTACTAAATGTGTCTCATTTCTCTGCAGATGTGTTTTCTCTTCTGCTCAAAGCAAACGGACGACTTACTCCAGCGTTTCTTCAGAAAATCCAACGGACGTAAGTTTTGGTTTAAAAAACAAAACAAAAAACGCTGGGCTCCGAAGAGTGGGGACCGTCACTGACTTCTCCTGGATTTAAACATTTTTACGTTTTTATTACCAGCGTTTTATGGAAGTCTTTGTAAAACGAAGATCCGAAACATTTCTAAGACGCTCAAACCTCAAAATGAACCAGGAACCATTTGTTTTTGTTTTTCTCGAGGGAAACCAAACTCCAGAAGAGGTTTTAAAACGAGTCGGTGCCATTGTGTTTCTATGTTCAAGATCTACGCTGGAGTTTTTCTACTTTAGTCCAGCCTTCGGTCTCGTTCTGTCGATAAACGTTTTTATGAAGTGAATGGTTTGTTTTTCAAGGAGGAAATATAAACGTTCTTGGGTCCATTCAGTTTCAATCAGTTTTACCTCGAAAATAAAAACAGGAAAGTCCACCTTAAAATAAAAAATAAAGAGTTTGAAAATAATGTATTGGAAGATCAGAAATAAACAGGGTCAAAACCAGGTTTAAACCAGGACTAAACCAGGTCTAAACCAGGACTAAACCAGGTCTAAACAAGGACTAGACCAAACCAGGACTAAACCAGGTCTAAACCAGGACTAAACCAGGTCTAAACCAGGTCTAAACAAGGACTAGACCAAACCAGGACTAAACCAGGTCTAAACCAAGTTTAAACCAGGTCTAAACCAGGTCTAAACCAGGTCTAAACCAGGTCTAAACAAGGACTAGACCAAACCAGGACTAAACCAGGTCTAAACCAGGTCTAAACAAGGACTAGACCAAACCAGGACTAAACCAGGTCTAAACCAGTTCAAAACAAGGACTAGACCAGGACTAAACCAAACCAGGACTAAACCAGGTCTAAACCAGGTCAAAACCAGGTCTAAACCAGGTCTAAACCAGGACTAAACCAGGTCTAAACCAGGTCTAAACCAGGACTAAACCAGGACTAAACCAGGTCTAAACCAGGACTAAACCAGGACTAAACCAGGTCTAAACCAGGTCTAAACCAGGACTAAACCAGGACTAAACCAGGTCTAAACCAGGACTAAACCAGTTCAAAACCAGGACTAAACCAGGACTAAACCAGGTCTAAACCAGGACTAAACCAGGTCTAAACCAGGTCTAAAATTTAAATATTGTGATTATACAAAGACAGAAGAAAAAAAACATACAAAAAATACGTAATTTTTATGGTGGATTTTGCTGTTTTTTTCTAAATTTAAATAAGTTTGGAAAATAATAAAAACAGTAGAAACTCACTGGTCACATGTGATTTATGTGATCTACCAATTTAAAAAGGAAAATGTGTCGAAATTCAGGTTTACATCAAGAAATTAATGCAATAATTTGCAAATAAATCAAACATGGAGCTGTAATTCTGATACTGGCCACTAGAGGCTGCTCCAACAAAAGGCAGCATTTTATTCTCTTCATTTTGTATTTTCTCAGAAGCTAAAAGTTGATCGTGAAGTGAAAAAGAGATGAACCCAAATATTTTGTTTTATGTTTAAAAAAAAGAAAAAAAAGAAGTGGTTTTAAAAGAAAATATGAGGATTTAAAATCAGAATAAACCAATGAGTGTGAGCTCTTCTTCTTCAGGAAACAGGCAACTTTACCTCAGTCCATTAAGCTACAAACTCAACCCAGTCTCACAGAAAACGGGATTTAACGACTCTGCAGATCCCAGAAGAGGGGAATAACAACGCTTTAGACACAAATATACTGAAGAAAAGCTGTAATATTTCAAAATAAAAGGCTGTAGGTGGAGTTAAGAACAGAAACAGAGCTTTAGGAACTATTTTTAAGGCATTCTCAGTCGTCCGGGTCATGATGAAAATTAAAGGACATAGTTTTGAAGTTTGTCAAAAGAAAAGGCGATTTTATTACTAGGCACTTATACACTGAGTATTTCAAAGTGCTTTGCAAAATTTAAAACAGTAAACTGAAAGAATTTTAAGAGTAAAAATATAGATTTCTGTGCCGCACTTGGCTCAAACAAGGCTTGGTAAATCTTAACCAGACTCATAGAGGCACTTTAATGGAGTTATTGAACTATAGTTATGACCTGCTCATTTCCTGATTCCACATTACTCGTCCTTTTTTTGATCAGTTTTCTAAATTTTCTGCTTTTACAAACTACATGCGACATAATTCTTCAGGACAAAGTATAATATGACAGAATGTGACTCCCAGAACAATCACATATGAACGGAACAATGCGTGATTCCATAAAAAGGTCTCATTATCTCTTGTTGTCAGGTCCCCTAGTGGGAATTTGGAGTACTGCATCCAAAAATTCTATGTTACAAAAGAAATGTGTAAATCTGCTGTAAATCCCATATGTTATTTAAAAAAAAAAGCACATCCACATAAAAAAAAGCTGAGCAAACCATGCAAAAAGAAGGCTTGAAATATTACATTAGAAAGTTTTTTATGGAAACAGTAAACATTTTTTGACTAAAAGTTACATAGAAAGAAAAAACAATCTTCAGGAACATATTTTTAAAGCATAAGCACAAGACAAAACTATTTCTCTTCTTTCCTTCCTCAAGCTTCTTTAAAATTAATGTAAAATCTTGAGTGTCTGATTAACAAAAAATGTTATATACTTTGACTTTTTATCAAAAAGTGGGCAAAAAATATCGGAAAAAAACAGCCTTAAAGGAAATATATTATTCCACTGTCAGAGATTTGCAGAAACATTAGATCCACTGTAGAAACTGGGTTGATCCAATAAGATTGTGATACATCACTTTCTACAAAACTGAAATACTGTATGCATGAAAATAAAACAGTAATAACCATGTCTTCATAAAAAAGTGGGGTATTTTTAACTTTTATTCTTGTCGCCAAAGTCAAAAATAACTCGCTCTGATACGGGTCAAATACAACAATAACGTTCAGGATATTTTCAAAGAACGTCAAACCACGAGCACTTGGAACTTTTTCACTTTGTATATGAATAAAAAATAAGCTTTTATTTTGCTTTTTCTGTGCCATTACTTCCTGTTTATTCGTAGGATATGCAAACGTCAGAACAATCAGACAACGGGAGGGTTTGGGTTTAAAACGCTGTATGTTAGACTCGGACTGCAGATGTTTTTCTTCGGTTTTTCTCTGGTTTTGCTTTGACGCCAACGGTTTTAGTCGTAATTTATTTATTATCTCTTGGACTTCTCTCTGATGAACTTTTGTCTGCTTCAAAATAAAATGTGAAAAAATGGGATGTGGCTTTGCTTTTTTCCCCCAAACTATTTATAAATTGTAGTGGCAGGACAGTGAAAATGATGTGCCTCACATCAGAAAGTTCTGGGTTCGATTCCCGGTCTGGGCGGGGCCTGGTACTCCAGTTTCCTCCAATAACCACAACAAATATGGGTTTAAATAAAGTAAATTAAATAACTGAACAGATGAAATTATTCCACTTTTTCTCAAAGTAACTGGGACAAACTCCAGCCATAACACCTGAAAAAGAAAAGTGCTAGAGGATTATAAACATCAAATATTTGCATTTATCATCATCAGTGTTGGCAGGACTACAAAGCAAGGTTTTAAACTTGGATTTTGTTAAAAAATTTGAGAGTTGAGGCTTAAAGAAGAAAGATTAGCTTATATTTGGATATGGTCTTAATTTCTGTGCCATCAACTGCCCCTAGTGTAAATCTGGAATACTGCACTCAAAAATCCCATATATTAAAAGAAAAAAAAAGTGTGTAAATCTGCTGACTCCAGAGAAACCATCAGGACTCAGATCTGAACTCTGTATATTTATATCAGGATTTATATCAGTCTGTTAAATAAATATACTGGTGGAAATAGTTTACAGTGTGAATATGGCAGGATGGTGTTGAGGCTAAATTTGATCACCGTTGTGAAGGAGCAGGTAATAAACACTGGTTGGAAATCTGTTTGTAATCTGTTCAATTAAACTGTCCAGAAGGAAATAATGTTTTTACTGTCCACATAAAGACATTTATTTCACATTTTCTGTCTTTAATCACATTCTATTACATTGTTCACCAGCAGAGGGCAGTGTGAGACTAAGGACTGGAGCTCCATACTGTAAATCCTTCCCTCCGTCCTCCCCTCCTTCCGTCCTTCCTGAAGCCTGTATTTGCAGTGTCGTTAGTGTCCAGCAGGAGGCAGTGTGAGTCCTGTTTCCTCTTTTTTTGCAGAGGTTTGGCAATTCTTTTTAGTCTTGTTTTTGGTGAAGAAATTTTACCTGAAGAGAAAACTACTTATTTTTTGTCCCTGTTTTCTGCACATTTCAAACGTGTTTCTTAAATTATTCTTCTTTCCTCACAACCTTCAATCTACATTCAACTGGTTTATTCCTGCTTTATTTCCTACAGATTCATGTTTAAATCATTTTCCTTCTTCTCAGCTGCTCTAACTTCAGACCCAGGTTCAATTTAATCCTAACATCATCCAGTTTTTGTCATTTAAACATGGCTGATCATGGTACTCTCTGTTTTCTGATAAGCTCCCTTTATAGTCTTCAATATTTTTAAAAAACACGCCTTTGATTTAGTCATATTTAAAATCTGGGTTGGTCCTGGTTTTAATCTTGGTTTAGTCCTGGTTTAGTCCTGGTTTAGTCCTGGGTTTAGACCAGTTTTAAACTTTTACTCTGGCGAACAGTTCCCAGATTTGAAAAATTCATGCTCCAAAATAAAAACATTACACCATGAAACATTCCCACAAAACCACAGCATGTTTAATAAATAAACTAGTCCTGGTTTAGTCCTGTTCCAGTTTTGTTTTAGACCTGGTTTAGACCTGGTTTAGACCTGGTTTAGACCCGGTTTAGACCTGGTTTAGACCCGGTTTAGACCTGGTTTAGACCCGGTTTCCTCTCGTCTCTTGTTTCTGTGACGCAGCAGAGCGAGGTCAGACTGAGGACTCTTCTCCTCCTCTTCCTCCTCCTCCTCCTCTTCCTCCGAGCGAGTCTTATATCCGTCTCTGAATCGACCTACATCCGACGTCCACAAAGACGAGGCTCACGTGAGTCAGTGAACGCCTCGTCTCATCAGATCTGTTACACCACATTAACTCTCTGTGTCCGTTCATTCGTTCAGAATCACGTTTGTTTTCTTTTTTCTTCCGTTAAACATCAGGGACTCGACATACTGTAAATCTGCAGGACATTATCTTCACCCGTTAGAACGAGGTAATTAAACGTGGCATTAAGGATTTTAACATTTATTTTCTCCCAGAACAGCGTATCAAAACTGTATTTGTGTGATTCAGCTCTCGCTTCATGAATTTAAACATTGTATTTATCGTCTCCACTGCATTAAACACAAGCAGAACCTGTACAAACTCAAATATTGAGTCTAAATGAGAGGAAACTGCTGCAGATATGAATTTAATGTTGAGAAAGATGGGAATAAACAGAAACAGTTGAATGTTTCCTGCAGCAGCTGTACCTCCAGCCTCTACCTGCTTAGACCAGGTCCGGACCAGGTCTAGACCAGGTCCAGCCTCTCGCTGCTACAACAGGATTTACTCTGAGTTAGATTCAATATTAACAATGATCCAAGTTTATAAAATCCTCTGTTGTCGCCAGAAACGCTACAACAGTTCCTGTTGTGTAATTACTGTCGTGTGAAACAATCCAATGTTTCCCAGTTGGAGCTGCACGAGCCAAAGTAAAAGTGTAAATGTGAGGTGTGAGTTTCAGAAACACAACGATCCGAGGCTGTCAGTTTAGACGCAGCTGATAAACCGAGGTGTTATTGTTCTCACTTTACATCAGTTCAACTGGAACCCAGCAGCTCCAGAACACCTCTGCACCAGTTCAACTGGAAACCAGCAGCTCCAGAACACCTCTGCACCAGTTCAACTGGAAACCAGCAGCTCCAGAACACCTCTGCACACGTCTCAGGTAAATCCACAGAGAACAGTAATGACAGGACTGTTTTGGTTTTTAAGTCTTGGGTCTGTTTTTTAGTTCTTTATTTGGTTTAGGTTTAGTCTAGTTCTACAGTTTTGGCTGGTTTCATTCTCAGTCCAGCTTTGTTTTAGTCCTGATTTTGTCCTGATTTTGTCCTGATTTCGTCCTGATTTTGTCCTGATTTCGTCCTGATTTTGTCCTGATTTTGTCCTGATTTTGTCCCAGTTTCTAAAGCAGTTTTTTATTCATTACACTGTTGTACCCGTCTCATACTGTTTACTCTCTGCAGCTGCTGAGGTTTAATCCTGTGACATAAATCCCTCTGTGTCAGTGTCTCTGTGATGAAGCGACCTCAGACGACCTGTTCATTCTTAAATCTAACTCATTGTGACGGATCACACGGTGTTACACAACATTCTGTCTCCAGTCTCACTGTACAGGACCGAATAAAGGACCGAGTCGTCTGTCACATGAGCCTCAGGGAAACAAACGAACACCGAAACAAACAACGAAACAAAGACCGAAACGGGCATCTGGGAGAAAAATGAAAACAGATGTCAATGAAAACAATACACGCCGTCAAAATAAATCAAAAACTGATGTCTGATTTGTAAACAGACCAAAAATTTGCCTAAAGAAACAAAAAAGTGGACCAAAAAGATTGAAAACAGGCAATTACACGTCTAAATGAATAAAAACGAAACGTAAAACAGACCAAAATAAATCTTCCAAATGTACCTGATATTATTTCTTCTCGTTGGAAAATGGTTTAAACCCAAATAGTTTATTGTAAAACCAATCATTTGTGTAAAAACAGTCTTTCTGATCCATCTACTGTTTATTCTGAGGGATTGTAATAGATGAGAACCTCTATTCAGGAACAGAAAACCTTGGACAATCACATGCTCCAAAAAGGAGCGCTCCCATTGGTCGACACTTGTCACATGACGTTCCAGGAAGTTTAATAGCTGCAGATAAAGTGTATTTTCAGCTGAATATGTCTTTTAACAGAGAAACAGCTGAAAAAAGAAAAGCATCAACAGAGAAAAGGGAGACAACGTAAAACACAGATAAATACTGTCAATTCAATCACGTAATGTTTAACGAGGAGGAGATAATTGTCGTCCTGACGCTGAAGTCACAGCTAAGCTAACGCTAAACTCTAAACTTCAGTTTGGTCAAATGGATTAGTATTTTCTGGTTTTATTTTTTAATAAAAGAGAAGCAGGAGAGGTCCCTAGACTGATTTTGGAGGAGAGTCTGAGACAGGGACAAAAAAAGAACATCAGGAAGTAAATTTAATAAGGAAACTGTATAATATGATTTTACTGTGTGATTTCTGTTAAGGTGAACTCAGGACAAAGTCAAAACAGACACATGTTCCCAAAGCTCAAACACAGAGGCCTTGTTTAACATCAGAATCTGAACTGACTGTTGTTCTCTGTCCGTGTGGTGCTCTCCGTTCTCTTCAGGTTTGTCCTATATTCACTGAGGACGTATATTTTATGGAGCAGCAGCACGTGCCTCAGCTTCGTGTGTCTCCGACTCAAACGTGACGACTACAGAGTCCTCACCGTGAACCGAGCGGCGTCGGGACAAATCAGGACCGGTTTCTGCTCTTAAAGAGACAGTACACGGGTTTAAAGAAGGTTTGGGTTAAAACTGGGACGAAAAGAGTAGAGTTTAACGATGAAGAAAATAGTGATGTTTGGTCAAAAGCCTTGGTCTGAAATGAACTACAGACTGTCCTCAGTTAGACCTGGTTTAGTCCTGGTTTAGTCCTGGTTTAGTCCTGGTTTAGTCCTGGTTTAGACCTGGTTTAGTCCTGGTTTAGACCTGGTTTAGACCTGATTTAGTCCTGGTTTAGACCTGGTTTAGACCTGGTTTAGTCCTGGTTTAGTCCTGGTTTAGACCTGGTTTAGTCCTGGTTTAGACCTGATTTAGACCTGGTTTAAACCTGATTTAGACCTGGTTTAGTCCTGGTTTAGACCTGGTTTAGTCCTGATTTAGTCCTGGTTTAGACCTGGTTTAGTCCTGGTTTAGACCTGATTTAGACCTGGTTTAAACCTGATTTAGACCTGGTTTAGACCTGGTTTAGACCTGGTTTAGTCCTGGTTTAGTCCTGGTTTAGTCCTGGTTTAGACCTGGTTTAGTCCTGGTTTAGACCTGATTTAGACCTGGTTTAAACCTGATTTAGACCTGGTTTAGTCCTGGTTTAGACCTGGTTTAGTCCTGGTTTAGACCTGGTTTAGTCCTGGTTTAGACCTGGTTTAGTCCTGGTTTAGACCTGGTTTAGTCCTGGTTTAATCCTGTTTCAGTTTTGTTTTGTTTTTTAACTATTTACTTAATTATCTATTTATTTATTTATTTAAAAGAAAGAAACAACTAAAACACAAAAAAGTCAAATACATATATAGTATTAATCAAATCAATTCTAAGGTAATCCTTATTCATATTAATAATATTAATAAATGTGAGTGTGTTCCGTCCAGAGACAAAACATCACCTGAGACCATCGTCAGGTTCATGTGGACCCCCCCCCTTTTTTTTTTTTTGGGGTTGGGGGTTTTTTTTTTTTTTTTTTTTGGGGGGGTGTTTTTTTGGGTTTTTTTTTTTTTTTTTTTTTTTTTTTTTTTTTTTTTTTTTTGCAAAACTATGACAGAAATTATTGATCGACAAATTGAACTCATGTAAAAGCTTCTGTGAAATACGTGAACGGGTCTGAGGTCGGTTCATCACA
This sequence comes from Rhyacichthys aspro, assembly GCA_036850595.1. Lineage (NCBI taxonomy): Eukaryota > Metazoa > Chordata > Actinopteri > Gobiiformes > Rhyacichthyidae > Rhyacichthys > Rhyacichthys aspro. The sequence goes on along the minus strand of CM072158.1, from coordinate 951,576 downwards.
GAAAACCTGACACAGAGAGATTTATGTCTCAGGATTAAACCTCAGAATAAACGTATGTGATGTTATTAAAAACATGGAGGAATCTTTTACTGTGATTGACCCAAAACAAATAACTCTTTAACACAGTTGTGTTCGACAGTAACAGGTCTGAGGTCTGCGTCTCCGTCACGTCTTAAACCGGTTCTGGTTTTTCAGAGAACACCGGAGTAAACCTCAGAGTTATTCCCACGCTGCTGGGAACGCCTGAACGCACCACTGCACACAATCATCCTCCGACAAAAAACTGTACACGACGTACATCAGAGAGTCCTCAGATGACCTCCTCAC
>CM072158.1:921796-951151 GCA_036850595.1 Rhyacichthys aspro | reverse complement strand
TTAAACCCAACAGAACTGAGAACTAAACCCAAGACTCTTTTCATGTTTATTACGTGTCACTTTTCTCAGTAAAACCCGTCATAAACCCATTATTTCGGTGGCGTTTGTCGTCTGATGCAACTCCTGGAACAAAGCGTCTTTAAAAAGCCCTGAGTCGAGGGAACGCCGCCTGTTTTTGGACGACAGCAGAGTCACGCCGGCTTCATTTCACACTGAACGCTCTTTGTTTCGATGGAACTTTAATAAAAGCAGAAACGTCCGCGGCTCGGAGCTAAAGCAGCTGACCGGAGCGGAACAACGCGACGGTAAATCATACACCGCTTTAAATCCAGATCAAACCACAGTCGGTGCAGTTTCATCAACATTTAGGCTCCAGACGTTTGGTTTGTCTTCGAGAGTTTGTCCCGATTTAACCTTTTGTTTTGTTCGACTGGTGTTTTATGAAGGACAACGTCTAACAAACAAACTCTAAATCAATTAACGTTGGGGTTTAAGGCTTAAGTGCATTGTTTTAAATTTAAATAAAGATGAAGTCAGTGCAGTTCTGAAAATATTCAAACATAAAACAATGGTTTAGTCAGTATTTTATCCTTATTTAATCCATAAAATGTAGTGTTGTTCCTTTTTGTCCTGTTTTTTGTTGTGGTTTAATATTCTGTTTAAGTAAAGGACACACAACACAATAAAAAACGACTATAGTTCAGAGTTCAAGAGTTTATTTAACATAAAATATGACCAAAAAGAGAGATCCGGAGCTCAGCAACAACAGAAGGAATCGTTAAACTAAGAACAGCAGCTCAGTCCTGGTTTAATCCTGCTTTTAATCCAGTTTTTGTTCCTAGTTTTAGTTGTGTTTAGGTCTCGTTTAGTCTTTATTTGTTGATGGTTTAGTGCAGGATCGTTTCCTTCATGATTAGCTCCAGATTTGAGTCGAGTCCTTTCAATAGAATAAGATCTTGTCACGTTTTGTCCCTGGTTTTCTGCTCTGTTTCTGGGCAGAGTCACATTCAGACACATTTTGCCCGAGCCGCTCTGGAACCCAACACTGATCTGCCCAGAAACAACGACCCCCGATCTGATTGGATGATTTATTCCCTCCAACACGGAGCCTTGACTGAGTCTGACGTTCTCTCTTCTTCTGTTCATCTTTTCACTGAATCTGATTCTAAACCTTAAACCTTCTCTAAAAACACAGTTAACACCCTCCAACAGCCTCCACTGCAGCGGTGCATTGTGGGTCTCCGTCTGGGACGCTTCGGTCTGGGACGCTTCGGTCTGGGACGCTTCGGTCTGGGATCTGTCCTGAGTCCGTGGGCCGCTTTCGAAAAGGTGGAGCTAGATAGATAATCCAGCTAAAACCTGTTCAAATCCAATTAAAACCAGTTCAAATCCAACTAAAACCTGTTCAAATCCAACTAAAACCTGTTTAAATCCAACCAAAACCTGTTCAAATCCAATTAAAACCAGTTCAAATCCAACTAAAACCTGTTCAAATCCAACTAAAACCTGTTTAAATCCAACCAAAACATGTTCAAATCCAACTAAATCCTGTTCAAATCCAACTAAAAATGTTCAAATCCAACTAAAACCTGTTCAAATCCAGCTAAAACCTGTTCAAATCCAACTAAAACCTGTTCAAATCCAGCTAAAACCTTTTCAAATCCAACTAAAACATGTCTGAATCCAACTAAAACCTGTTCAAATCCATCTAAAACCTGTTCAAATCCAACTAAAACCTGTTCAAATCCAACTAAAACCTGTTCAAATCCAAGTAAAACATGTCTGAATCCAACTAAAACCTGTTCAAATCCAACTAAAACCTGTTCGAATCCAACTAAAACCTGTTCAAATCCAAGTAAAACATGTCTGAATCCAACTAAAACCTGGTCAAATCCAACTAAAACCTGTTCAAATCCAACTAAAACCTGTTTAAATCCAATTAAAACCTGTTCAAATCCGACTAAAACCTGGTCAAATCCAACTAAAACCTGTGATTGGACGATAGATAATCCTCACTTGCAGGATTTACTCTTCTTTATATTAATTTTTCATAATTCCCTAAAGTCAGCTCTAAAGTCATTGGTAATAGTGTCAGAGCATTGCCCACAGACTTGAATTAAAACTCATGGACAGCCCAACCTTTAGCCTCTGGAACAAAGGAGCCCATTTTGTCTGTTTATAAATCACCTTTGACCCTGAGAAGCGGACTTTTTTCCGTTGACCTTGTCCCTCTTTTTCCTGAGGTTTCTCCAGATTCTCAGTGTTTTGATGATACTATGTTCTGTAGATGCTGGACGTTGGATGCAATATTACGTTGTTCTGTTTCCAATCTTTGCTCCTGACTTTTATTTAAATGTTTGCTGCTCTACGTGCTTTGAATATGAATTTAAATCATGACGGTCTGTGATTAACTGCTGATATAGACCTGAACATGCACTCATTTATAAATGTAATTAAGTCTTTAATGCAGCATTATTTAATATTTGGGCTTGAATATGAAGTCAGTGCTGGTATCAACCCAAACAAATGAAGTCTGATGTGTGTAAAGTCAACTCTTTCTTTAAATCCAGTAAAAACTCGTCAGGTCCTGCTTCTGTTCCCAGACGCCGCTGTTCATTTCCTCTTTCTCTGATTCCATTAGAGTTAAACCTGACTTTTTACAGAAAACCACAGACTCCAGGGAAAAAAAAAAAAAACACCAGACATTTCTTTAGTGTCACTGTCTTCATTGGATTAAAGTCACAGTAAAAACACAGTGGATTTATTTGTCTCTGTTCTGACAGTGACACTAACTCACGGTTTATAAAAAGATGTTCCTTTTAACACGTGTCACACGGATCCTGTCTCTGACACTTCACAGATTGTTCTATTTTGGTTTTAATTTGATAAAACTGCACCAGAGATGAAGTTTGAAACAGGTTTAAAAGTGCATTAGTGTGAAAATGTTGTAGAGACAGATGAATGAAAAGAAATAGACCATATTTTCAATAATGTAGAATTATCTTATCTCTTTATTTCTTTCCAAAAACTGTGGCCTCTAATGTGATAATAAAACAAAACAAATTGTGCACAAGAGTCTTTTTTATTGACCTTCATATTCCTCTGAAGGAGCTCGAGTCTGGAGTCAGGTAAGTCTCACGATCCAGGATCCGGACGAACAGAAGAACATGGATTTTATATAAATACTAGAAACCCTCAGCTTCATGGAAAAAGATGCTGGAGCAGAGTGTCAACTTATGTTATTTACATCCTCTTTGTTGAGGTGTGGGCTCATATTTAGTTATAATTGTCCCAAAAAAGTTATTGTTCCCTGAAATAGAAGACCTTCCATCGGTCGTTGGAGTTATTTATCTATTACTTGAATCTTGTTGGAATAAGTCCCAAATTCAATCAAAAACCCAAGGCTATAGTTGCTTATGTTTTGCTCATGTACCGACCTTTCAGAAAACACTTCAAAGCAATCTGAAATGCTTATAGATACATTTATGACATTTTAAACATGAAAGTGACAAAAATGACATTTTCACCATAGTATAGCCTTATGTTTTTGACCAAATTTGAGACAAATGCTGATCTCCCAAAAAACATAAGAAAACATCTTAAAATGTCTCTGGAGGGATTCATTTACCCATAAACACTCATTTAAACCACATTTGGGAAGAAAATAAAAATGACCCAAAATGAAAATTTCGCCATAGTATATTTATGTTTTTGACCAAATTTTGGCCAAATACCAACCTCCAGGAAAACACTTCAAAACAACTTAAAATGCTTCTTGAGGTATTTATTTATCCATGAATGCTCATTTTAACCACATTTGGGGAAAAAATTAAAATGACCCAAAATGACAATTTTGCCATAGTATAGCCTTATGTTTTTGATCAAATTTTGGCCAAATACCAACCTCCAGGAAAACACTTCAAAACAACTTAAAATGCTGCTTTAGGCAATTATTGATGTGTAAATACTAATTTTAACCACTTTTTGAGGAAAACATAGAAGTGACCCAAAATTAACATTTTCACCATAGTATAGCCTTATGTTTTTGACCAAATTTGAGACAAATGCTGATCTCCCAAAAAACATAAGAAAATATCTTAAAATGTCTCTGGAGGGATTCATTTACCCATAAACACTCATTTAAACCACATTTAGGAAGAAAATAAAAATGACCCAAAATGAAAATTTTGCCATAGTATAGCCTTATGTTTTTGGTAAATTTCTGACATATAACGTCTGCCAAGAAAACACTTCAAAACAACTTAAAATGCTGCTTTAGGCATTTATTGATGTGTAAATACTACTTTTAACCAGTTTTGGGGGGGAAATTAAGAGTGACCCAAAATTAGCATTTTCACCATAGTATAGCCTTATGTTTTTGACCAAATTTGGGACAAATGCTGATCTCCCAAAAAACATAAGAAAAAACGTTAAATGTCTATAGAGGGATTCATTTACCCATAAAAACTCATTTAAACCACATTTGGGAAGAAAATAAAAATGACCCAAAATGACAATTTTGCCATAGTATAGCCTTATGTTTTTGATCAAATTTTGGCCAAATACCAACCTCCAGGAAAACACTTCAAAACAACTTAAAATGCTGCTTTAGGCAATTATTGATGTGTAAATACTAATTTTAACCACTTTTTGAGGAAAACATAGAAGTGACCCAAAATTAGCATTTTCACCATAGTATAGCCTTATGTTTTTGACCAAATTTGAGACAAATGCTGATCTCCCAAAAAACATAAGAAAATATCTTAAAATGTCTCTGGAGGGATTCATTTACCCATAAACAATCATTTAAACCACATTTGGGAAGAAAATAAAAATGACCCAAAATGAAAATTTTGCCATAGTATAGCCTTATGATTTTGACCAAATTTTGGCCAAATACCAACCTCCAGGAAAACACTTCAAAACAACATAAAATGCTGCTTGGGGTATTTATTTATCCATGACTGCTAATTTTAACCACATTTGGGGAAAAAATAAAAATGACCCAAAATGAAAATTTTGCCATAGTATAGCCTTATGTTTTTTTGGGGTAAATTTCTGACATATAACGTCTGCCAAGAAAACACTTCAAAACAACTTAAAATGCTGCTTTAGGCATTTATTGATGTGTAAATACTCATTTTAACCACTTTTTGAGGAAAACATAGAAGTGACCCAAAATTAGCATTTTCACCATTGTATAGCCTTATGTTTTTGACCAAATTTGGGACAAATGCTGATCTCCCAAAAAACATAAGAAAAAACGTTAAATGTCTATAGAGGGATTCATTTACCCATAAAAACTCATTTTAACCACATTTGGGGAAAAGATAAAAATGACCCAAAATGAAAATTTCGCCATAGTATAGCCTTATGTTTTTGACCAAATTTGGGACAAATGCTGATCTCCCAAAAAACATTAGAAAACATCTTAAAATGTCTCTAGAGGGATTCATTTACCCATAAAAACTCATTTAAACCACGTTTGGGAAGAAAATAAAAATGAGTATAGTTATGTTTTTGATCAAATTTGGGAGATATACCAACCCAAACCTGTTCAAATCCATATAAACCTGTTCAAATCCATCTAAAACCTGTTCAAATCCCTCTAAACCCCAATAATGTTCCCTCTTCACGTTCACGTCGCCTTGTTTCTTTGTGATTGATGCGAACACTGTTGTTTTATGAGACATTTGATTTATTCACAGTTTTTTTGGTCAACACTGGGACGATAAACTCTGCACGAATACATTAATAACTCATTAAAACAAGTCGGATTTTATCGTCTGCTAAGTTGTGGACCATCTGGCTGTGAGTCTGAGCCGGAGACAGCGAGCGATTGTCTGAACGGCGATAAATCCACGTCTGAAGTCACTTTTGGGAGGTTTTTTTTTGGAGCTAACAGCTGCAGCGGGGCAGACAGAGCACGCTGCACATTGTCTCCTCGAAGTCGCACGTTTTTCTGTTTTTTTTCTTCACACAAACGCAGCCTTTACGCCGTTCGCACTGTTCACACGTCTCTCTTTTCACATTTCTTCTGCAGACGCTCTTCTTTTGGCAGATGTCAGACAAAAGCAGTTCCAGTCGAGTTAAACGCTGCAATTGTGTCTGAAAACTACTCAAATACAGCAAAACCTGGTCAGATCCAAATAAAACCTGTGAAGATCCACCTGAAACCTGTTAAAATTTAAATAAAACCTGATCAAATCTTATTAAAACATGTTCAAATCCAAGTAAAACCTGCTCAAAACCTAATAAAACTTGTTCAAAACCAACTAAAACATGTTAAAATCCAGACAAAACCTGTTAAAATCCAAATAAAACCTGATCAAATCCTGCAAAAACTGATTTAATCCACCTTAAATCTGATTAAATCCATCTAAAACCTCTTCAAATCCACTCAAAACCTGTTCAAAACCATCTAAAACCTGTTCAAAACCATCTAAAACCTGTTCAAATTCAAATAAAACCTTTTCAAATCTTCTAATTGACCTCTCATTTGTGAACACAGTTGTCAATCACTCATTTTATATTATTTTTAAAATCCATTTAATAAAGTCTAATGGGACAAATAGCAGATAAAAGCCACAGAACTGCTCTTGTCCTCAGTTTATGAATCAAAAAGAACAAATCGATAAAAACATGTCCATTTGGGACTAAATGTGGATAAATGACTGTATTCTGTGGAAGCGGAGCTGTTTCAGAAGTGTTTGAGTTTAAGGGTCGTCTGGAGGAAGATCGAGCAGAAATATGGTTTTTAAATGAACAAAGTCTGCAGAGGTTTGAACCAAACTAACCGTGGTTATTTTTAGAGAAATTCAGACGATTCTGAACAAAACGGAGACTCAACGTGGATTTAAACGCGTCACGAACAAACACTGGGTTTAGTCTGAGCTCTGGTCAACACGACAAAAACAAGATTAAACCAGGACTAAACCACATTAAACCACATCTAAACGTGGCAACCCTCCGTCTGCAGAAGTCAGTCATGAACCTGAGGAATCTCTCTGGAGCTTGAGCTTCACGAGGATCAGAACTAAAGACCGTCACAGTCAGATCTGAGAGTTAACATTAGATCAACACATCACTGGAACCAAACACAAACACAGTCTCAGGTAAAACTGCTCCACATCTCTCTGGAATAAAGAGATAAAGGGAGGAAAATGACCTGATGATGACTGTATTATGTATTTACATAATAATGACTTGTAGATATTTTATTTGTTTTATGGGTTTTTAACGAACAATTCAACGAAAACAACTGAAACGTCTTAAATAAACGTTCTAATGTTGGGCTCTGCTGCACGTCCTGCTCCAGTCAGAGCCTGTTTCTGACTGGTCTGTGACTGGTCTCTGACTGGTCTGTGACTGGTCTGTGACTGGGCTGTGACTGGTCTGTGACTGGTCTGTGACTGCTCAGTGACTGGTCTCTGACTGGTCTGTGACTGGTTGTTTTTGGTGACTGGTCTGTGACTGGTCTGTGACTGGTCGGTGACTGGTCTGTGACTGGTCTGTGACTGTTAGGTTGATGGTGTATGGTTTATGGTTGTGTGGTGTATGTTTATGGTCTGTGACTGGTCTGTGACTGGTCTGTGACTGGTCTGTGACTGGTCTGTGACTGCTCAGGTCTGTGACTGGTCTGTGACTGGTCTGTGACTGCTCAGTGACTGGTCTGTGACTGGTCAGTGACTGGTCTGTGACTGGTCTGTGAGGTCTGTGACTGGTCAGTGACTGGTCTGTGACTGGTCTGACTGGTCAGTGACTGGTCAGTGACTGGTCTGTGCAGTGACTGGTCTGTGACTGCTCTAGTGACTGGTCTGTGACTGGTCAGTGACTGGTCTGTGACTGGTCAGTGACTGGTCAGTTCTTTAATCGTTCAGATCTGTCTTGAGTGAACATGAAGCAGCTGCAGAAACACAAACCCAGGTTTAACCTCGACAGCCTCTTAATCCTGTTCCATGAAGCAAGCTGACCCTGGCTTTTATTGTTAAATAATCTAAACCAGGACTACATCACGTGTGTGTAATGTTAAATCGTGCTGCCTTCATGGCTCCTCTCGGTCGTAGTAAACTCCAGCTGTGGCCCACATCCGTCTCCTCTGCGTCAACTGTAAAACCTGAAGAAGATTAGAAATAATTAAAGTCGGTGAAGGGCAGCGCTGGGACGAGGCGTTAACGGGACGCAGCTGAGATTTACTCCGTCGTAAAGAGTCCAGAGTCGACTCGGACCCAATTAAAACATGATCAACATCAGCGGCTGCAGTAATGAGTCCATATCTGACGCTTTTATTTTGAAATGTGGAATTCTTTGTCTCCTGTTCATCTCGGTCCAGTTTGAGTCTTTGTGGAAGTAACTGAACGTGTTCCTGTTTTAAATCTCTGGAGCTCGGTGAATCTCGCCGTCGTTTCTCCAGAGACGACTCTTCTTCTGTGGTTTTTATTCCAGCAGCGAAAACGTGAGCCGTGTTTTAAAACTTGGCCCTGATTCATTTTCACACTGTTTCCACCTGAGACCCAGCTCCGGTCCCGAAAGAAAACCCAGTAAAACCAGATCCAGGAACGAGCCACAGTAATTCAGCTCGGACCGAACGGAAAACAGAGATCTTTAACAAAATCTGAACTGGAAATGTTTGATTTTTGGAATATTTCTTGATAAAAAAAAACAGGATTACACTTGGAGTAAATCCAGACTAAACCAGGACAAAAACAAGACTAAACCAGGACAAAAACAAGACTAAACCAGGACTAAAACAAGACTAAACCAGGACTAAAACAAGACTAAACCAGGACTAAAACAAGACTAAACCAGGACTAAAACAAGACTAAACCAGGACTAAAAGAAAGACTTAGGACGAGGATTTAACAAGGACTAAACTAGGACCCAATCCAGGACTAAACCTAGGACTAACACAGGACCAGTCCAGTTAAAACCAGGACTAAATGAGGTCTTAATTAACAATAAACAGGATAAACCCAGAACTACATTTTGGAAAAAAAACAAGAATAAACAAAGACCAAGACCGAGGTTGGACTAAACCTCAAACTTAACGAGGGACAAAGACCATGGACTTAATACAGGTCTAAACCAGGACTAAACCAGGACTAAACCAGGAGTAAAACCAGGTTTAAACCAGGACTAAACCAGGACTAAACCAGGAGTAAAACCAGGTTTAAACCAGGACTAAACCAGGTCTAAACCAGGACTAAACCAGGAGTAAAACCAGTATCGGTTCATAAAGCAGAGCTAGCGTTAGCGTCTGTAGCTCCGTTGGTGCTGCTCACACCTCGTCTCTGTTATTCCTCTGTTATTCTCACAGGAAACTCTCGCTGGTGTTAATTTAAGATAAGCGCTGCCTCTGGAATCACAATGAGGCTCGAGGAGAGAGCTGTGAAAACCTCGGAGCGGGATCGGGCCGCGAGCTGCTGCTGGAAATATTCATGTAAAAAACACAACCGGCTCCGTCTGAAACATCTCCAGGAGTTTAACGTGAGCAGGGTTTCCATTTCTGGACACTTTTCAACAAACACGTTCTGATTTTGAAACAGCATTTAATGAAATAAAAACAGATTTTACCTTTAGAAGTGGGATAATGCCGTCTGTATCGTTATCGGATGCTTGTCCTTTTGTGATCCTGACACAGATGTCGGGATATTTGTGAAAAGTGAAAGAGGAAAAGGGCTGTGGCCGATACAAACGAAGGAGTTATGAGGAAACACTAAGACGATGGATTCTGGATCATTTCAGGCATTGAACGGACACAAGAATAAATAAACTTTTCTTGTCCCTGTCTCAGACTCCACTCTCCTCCAAAATCAGTCTAGGGACCTCTCCTGCTTCTCTTTTATTAAAAAATAAATCCAGACCAGTGTTTCCTCCAAAATACTAATCCATTTGACCAAACTGAAGTTTAGAGTTTAGCGTTAGCTTAGCTGTGACTTCAGCGTCAGGACGACAATTATCTCCTCCTCGTTAAACATTACGTGATTGAATTGACAGTATTGATCAGGACAAAAAAAAAAGGTTTGTGAGTGGAGCCTTAAATCTGGTTCATTTTCGAAGACATTTCCTGGTCTTATCCATAATAATCATAAAACTGATTAAAACTCAGGTTATGTCCCAAAACAGAGACTCAGTTTAGTTCAGTTAAAAGCATCAGTTTTAATCATAAAACTAAAGTAGACACACGTTCTTTGGATTTCTCAAATAAATCTTCGACCTAATAAATCATGTAAATAAAATGCATCAATAGGATCTTTCTGACACAAACCGACAGAGACAGGGCGACCCTTTGAAAAGGCTGTGTTTTATTGAAATACAGCAGACATCAACAGGTTTGTTTTTGCAGACCTCGGACACAAAAACCAGCTCAGACCACTTCAAATCCACTTTAAACTAAAATTCACAGACTTCACAAACCTTTCAAACTCAGTCCTGTTCGAAACACTTTAAAACGACGAGATAAATGCTGGTATTTCTGTGGATCTGAAGCGTCCGAGCCCCGTTTGAGTGAATAAGGGTTGGTTCGTTTGATAGAAGCGTAGTAGAAAAAGCAGAACCTTAGTTTGAAGCAGGGCTGGCCTCAACGAGCTGCGGAAAAGTCCAACGCCGGGTTTTTTCCCCAAAACAAGGTCCTACTGCACGTTACATACATTCAGAGATTCAACCAGAGACTGTTTCTGTTTCTGTTCAAACATCAAACCCACTTTTACAACTGGATTCTGCAAAGATTCATGAAATGTTGGTCGCTAATCTTGAAGCTAGTTTAGAGATTAGCTCATTATAGGAAATATATTTGTAGTTTTATGGTAAAGTGTTCATGGCTTTTATGGTTTATTTCTAGGTTTAACTTTGCAAATAAAATGATAAAAGATGGCTTTTGGTTATTTAAAAATATACATAAAAACCTTTTTAAAACTATACCTTCCCTTTGACGGTATTATTTGTGAATGAAAATGTTGTAATTCTTATTTATTTATTCATTCTTTCTCCAAACACAAGCTTCTTTATATTCGGTCTTTGTCCAGTTCAAAAAGTAAACTTTAGCTAAACTGAATATGGCTGCTCATGTAAACTCCTAAATTGTGGCTTCATTTTCACCAAAAAGCAGTTTTTCTCCATCAATCTTCAATCAGTATTCCTAAAAATGCTCCATTTTATGTAAATATAGTTAAATGATAACATTTTAATTGCTGTGTATTGCCTTGAAATGGTCTAATGTAAAATAAACCCTCTTAATTCCAGCTCCAAACACTTTACATTTGAATTTTCAGTCAGTCCCACTGTGTTAATAAAAGTCTCTCTTTGTCTAACATCCTGATCGTCTTTTTTTTTAAAGCTGAAGATGAAACGAGCCACAGCGGAGCAGAGCTGTGACTCGGGTCGAGGCGGTTGTTTCTGATCCTGTTTCAAAGTGACACGCTTGATACGAAAATCAAAAACTGTCACCGACTGGAGGCTGATAAAACGACACCGAATAAAACGACTTTATCACACTCTAAACTCTCCCTGTGAACTGGGAGAGGCTACATTTACATGACAGTTTTCTACTTACAGCCATTTACCGTTTCATATAAACATTATTCAGACTTAGCACTAGCATTAGGCTAATGGTGCATTCATGGGGCCCTTGGAAAATCGAAAAAACAAGGTTTCTGAGTTGAAAAATGCACATGAACGCTGCTCAAGATTGGAAACTTTGGGAAAAAGTTCCATTTTTTTTCAGAATTAAAATGAGTCAAATCCAAATCGATTCTAGAATAATCCAGGACGATAAAGTTTATTTAATTTAAAGTTGGTCAGTGGTTTCGATGTGAACAGCTGTAGTCAAAGTTAATACATAAAGTTCTGTTGTTCATAAAAATATCTGAAATATTTTGGGGTAAACCCGGCGTCGAGAGCGAGCGAAAAGAGAGAAAACTGAGGAAGGAGTCGAGATTTAGTCAAGATTCAACATGGCTGCTTTTATTATATTATTTAACTCCAGCTCCATTAATGGTTCTTTCATTTTACTATTATCTAAAAGTTGTTTCAGAATAAGTCTTTATTTACCTAAATTTTAGATTAATATGATTTAAGATACGAAAACACTTTATGGCCAAACAAACAAATAAAATGGCTGCTTCCTGGAGTTAATAAGACTTAAACCTTGGGACCATAACCTAATAATGACATGCGTTTTATTAGATTTAGTCAGAAATGGACGGTACTTACTGAGTTAACCGTTAGCTAAATGTTATTTCATTTTTATATTTCATAAAATCACATTATTGTTATTACACCTTTGGATTTAGAGTCTGATTTTAAAACATAGAAAACAAAATGGCTGCTTTGGTAACTCTTAATTTACTGAGTTCTCTGTGAAAGAAGCAGCGTCTCTTGGTCCATTTTTATATATATTCTATGTCCCAGAGACTAATAATAAATGAATAAAGCAGAACCTCGACTCGTTCCTCTCTGTGACATTCGTCGACTGCGTGAGTTACATTCAACATTTCAGCGCAGAAAAATAAATCCATAAACTGTACATTTCCAAAAATAAAATCTCTCTGAAGGCTGTCCACCACACGCCGGCTTTGACCACGTCTCGTCCAGTTTTTACAGCATTTGTCTCTCGTCGACTGTGGCGAACGTGGGACGGACTTAAACCCTCTTTACTTTGTGTCGAGTGAGTTTTGTTCATTTATTCTGTTGTTTCTGAATTGAGGCCAGCCCTGAGTGCATTTGTTTACAGTTTTATTTGAGATAAATGTGTTTAACTCTGACCAGACACTACAGCGGCAGAAGCAGAGCGACACGAGGCTGGAGCCGGACTCTGTGGAGCAGGACCGAGACCTCCTGGTCTAGACCTGGTTTAGACCTGGTTTAGACCTGGTTTAGTCCTGGTTTAGACGTTTAGACCTGGTTTAGTCCTGGTTTAGACCGGGTTTAGACCTGGTTTAGACCTGGTTTAGACCTGGTTTAGACCTGGTTTAGACCTGGTTTAGACCTGGTTTAGACCTGGTCTAGACCTGGTTTAGACCTGGTTTAGTCCTAGTTTAGACCTGGTTTAGACCTGGTTTAGACCTGGTTTAGACCTGGTTTAGACCTGGTCTAGACCTGGTTTACACCTGGTTTAGACCTGGTCTAGACCTGGTTTAGACCTGGTTTAGACCTGGTCTAGACCTGGTTGGTTTAGCCACCTAGGTTTAGACCTGGTTTAGACCTGGTTTAGACCTGGTTTAGTCCTGGTTTAGACCTGGTTTAGACCTGGTTTAGTCCTGGTTTAGACCTGGTTTAGACCTGGTTTAGACCTGGTTTAGACCTGGTTTAGACCTGGTTTAGACCTGGTTTAAACCAGGACTAAACCAGGTCTAAACCAGGTCTAAACCAGGACTAAACCAGGTCTAGACCTGGTTTAGACCTGGTTTAGTCCTGGTTTAAACCAGGACCAGGTCTTAACCAGGTCTAACCATCTAATCTCAGGTCTAAACCAGGTAGACCAGGTTTAGACCAGGACTAAACCGGTCTAAACAGGACTACCAGACCAAACTCAGACTAAACCAGGTCTAAACCAGGTCTAAACCAGGACTAAACCAGGACTAAACCAGGTCTAAACCAGGTCTAAACCAGGTCTAAACCAGGTCTAAACCAGGACTAAACCAGGTCTAAACCAGGTCTAAACCAGGACTAAACCAGGTCTAAACCAGGACTAAACCAGGACTAAACCAGGTCTAAACCAGGTCTTCCCTCGACTCCAGCCTCGATCCAAACAGAAGCAGAAGTATTTTGTGATATTTTCGTTCAGTTCTTGTTTTTGTGGAAATGAGACTAGTTCAGACTAAAGCGTCACATGATGCTTCCGTTAAAGTCTATTTTATTGAACGGTGTTTTTTTAAAGTCTTTGTTACAGGTTCGAGTGCAGCACGACGAGAGAAAAGGAAACGCAAAGAGAAGGAGACGATAAGGAAGAAGGAGACGGAGATTAAATCTGATACGGGCTGCGTTCACACTGGAAAAAAGTGGCTCGATCTGTTTCAGTTCTCATTGTGTCATTTTGTGTAGATTTTAGACTTTTTTTTACACATTAATTTCAACAGAATGACATTAGAGCCAAAGTTTTTCATGAACGCGGACAAAATAATGGTGAATCTAAAGGGAACAAACATATATTTAAGCTGCTTTTCTAATTCTTCTTCTTTTAAGCAAGATTATAAGCTTTATTTTGCAGCATTAACACTCAGATCTCTCTTTTTACTAATTTACAGAATGATATTTGCGCCAAATTTCATTTTATTCAAACATGACCCTCCATTAAAGCCTGTGTGGTACTTGTCTCTCCTTTTTTTATTGTTTCTGTGTAAATAAGTGTTTATTTAAAATGTTATTCTGATTAAAACTGCATTTCGCTTTCTTTATTTTTTACCATAAATATTTTTTTTAATTTTTTTGGTGAATATGGAGCATTTCTTCCAACTTTAATAATACATTAGCGCTTTTTAAAATGTCTGAAGATTAAATCGAAGCCACTTTTTAAAGTCAGTGTGAACGCGGTGTTTATTATTTCTCTGTCAGACGTTGTGTTTTTACCGTTGAATCCTTCTGTCGCCGACGCTTTTTAACGTCACTTTTCTCACCATTTAATGTCCTTTTTTTTTTTTTTTACTTTTCTCTCTGAACAAAAACATCCACAAGTGAACGCCACTCACTCACGAACATTAACAAGTGCAGCTCGGCTTCAGTTCGGTCCATTTTTTATCTTCTTTGATTCGTTTTTTTTCCATCTTTTTTTTCTTCCAAAAACAGGTTCCAGACAGAGTGGCTACAGTATAGAGTATCATTAATAATAATATGGTCATAATAATAATATAATAGCACTTGACTTCACTGGAGCACAGTAAAAAAGACGCAAACGGGTCCAAAAAAGGTGCTTCTTGTGTTTTTTGATTGGGTTCGAAGCGAAGTCGGTCCCCCTTTCTCCTCCTTCTCGGTTTATTCTCAGAAAAACAGACGGAAATATCGTGAAATAAAATGTTTGCTACATATTTTTTGGACCAGAGTTAAATTAAATCATGGATGTGTCTCAAAAACAAGAACAAAAAATAAAACGTTATACAAGAAACTAATGATTATTTATCAATCTGATTATTTCTTTTTGTTGGATTTTAGTTTGGTTTGGATTAATACAAATAAACAAGGCACTAACACATTTTTTTTAAACCTTTCTATAACTAATGCTCTTGATCAGAAACACATCCATGATTTTATTTTACTCGTATCTTGTTTATAAAAACCCAACATTAGCCAATATTCAGGATTTAAAGGGACAGTCCAGTATTTGGTAAAAGTGCATCGTTTTTACATCTTTTGATTTGAATAAGTCAATGTACGTAAAATAATTGAAGTGTAAAGTTTGGTTTTATGAATAAACTGCAGTTTGTTTTCATTCACTTCATGCCATTTGGTTTTGTTGATCTTTACAAACAAGACACTGTCATTTGAACCTGGTCCATGTCATTTTAATGGCTTTGCAGTCAACACTAGACTGTCATTCATTATAAGGTGCTTATTGTTTATTATAGTGGTTCAAATTGCTTTTTAATTTGATTAAAGAGACAATAACCACTTATTTGTTTTTGCTGGCATCAAAGTCTTAAAATAAACTTAAAATACTGGAAAAAATGAGTCTGAATGAAGTTAGAATTTGTAAAATGTTAAGGAATTATGTCATTAAAATTTAACTGTGAAAATATTTATGTGAAGATTGGATTAAAATTAAATTTCTAACAAACAAAAAACAAACAAAAAATGAAGAAAAACTAATTTGGAGGAATTTTCAACATTTTGGTTAAAAATGGTGAAAAGATGTTTTGGGAAAAGTGTCAAACTCGTCGTTGTTGCAGGATTCAGGGGGACCTTCCACTTCCATGAAAAAAAAAGTAACAAAACTCTTAATTTCCCTCGAAATTTAACAAATTCTGGGGAAAAAACTATTTACACGACGACAAACCGGGAGAACGCAGAAGAAGAAGCGATGTTTGTGGAGACGGTGGATGCAGCAGGTCCAGCTTTGGCACTCGCTCGCGTTGAGAAGAGTTGTTGCAGTAAAATCCGTTGTAGCTCAATAAAGTTTTTCTGTAGTTTTTTCGTTTATTTTCTGAAGTATTTTTTGTTGTAGTCGTTAAACCTCTGCTGCTGATTCAGGCACAGGTTCAGTGCTGTTCGGTTCCAGGCGGTTTTTTATTTCTTCAAAGCGACACAGTTCACGCTAAATCGTCTCGATTCGAGCTCACGATCTGGAAAAAGACCTACAGGAAAATTTAAACAATCTGGGATGTTTTCAGGTTTAAGATCAGAGCAACAACGTCATGCCCAATGATAAATAAACATATGAACGAGCTCTTAATGTGAAAGGATCTTTTTGTTTGATTTTGTTTCTTAAAGGAACATGTAATAGTTATTTAATTAAAGCCCAGGCTACACAAACACACTCATATTCTTAACGTGAATATGAGTGTGGACAACTCTCACAAAATGATGATAAAAATGACACTTTCTTTTATGACAAAATTCTAAAACACATTTGACGAAGTTTTCAGAACTTAAAAACCACCTAAAAAGTGTAGATTTGAGCCGCGTCGTCTGCAGTAAACTCAGAGACTGGACCGGATTTATGAAACATCTAAAAATAATCACAAAAATATAAATAATACATAAATAATTCTTGTGATTGAGAACATCTGCAGCTACAGAGCTCATTCTGGGGGAATTTTCTTTGTCTTTTCAACATGTTTTTGCTCCTAACACTTGAAAAACTCCTTTTATTTGGACAACGCTAAGAAAAATATTCCTTTATGTGTAGCCAACCTTCTTATAATTTATATGACTTTTTTTTTTTTTTTATGAAAACCCTCAATTTTTTAATGTTATTGTCCATAGATAATGCATAAGTGAGTGTTGTCAGCTAAACAAACCTTTTGGAATTGTTTTTGTGACAAATTTTGATCTTAAACTGAAGCTTTGTGCAGTATTTTTCTTTGATATTTGCTAAATTAATTCTAATATTGAAGCATTGTGGAGTATTGTAAAATAAAAGCTGGAGTTTGTATTATTTCTTCAGATCGTGAGCTCGATGCACTGGTTTCTGATCGACTTTAAACTCCGTAAAAACACCAGGAGTCGACGCCGTGAGTGATCTGTGACGCTCCAAATATCACTGAAGTTTAAAAAGAAAAAAAGGAGCTCTTCTTTTGTCGTTGCTCGTTCCTTCGGTTTGTTTCCAGCAGCAAAAATATTCTTCCACCTGAAACCAACAAGAGACAAAACATGAGAGAAAAGCAGCGGTGAGTGTTTAGTGTCTGAGTGGTTTTAGTGAACGGGGTCAGAGCGGGGTCAGCTTTAATCAGTCTCACAGTGAAACCGGATTAAGACCGATTCACACAAAACGACGCCGTGTTAATCCTGGTTTCTGAGAATTATCTGGAGAAAGAATAAGCAGGCGACATAAGAGCGTCATTAAACACTTATTTAATTTGGTAAATAAAAAAACAAGGCTGAACCAGGGCTGACCAGGTCTAACCAGGTCAAAACACTTGAATCTTCTGTAACCAGTTTAGGTCTAACCAGGTCTAAACCAGGTCTAAACCAGAAACAGTCTGAACCAGGTCTAAACCAGGTCTAAACCAGGTCTAAACCAGGTCTGACCCAGGTCTAAACCAGGTCTAAACCAGGTCTAAACCAGGTCTGAACCAGG
Source organism: Rhyacichthys aspro (assembly GCA_036850595.1). Classification (NCBI taxonomy): domain Eukaryota; kingdom Metazoa; phylum Chordata; class Actinopteri; order Gobiiformes; family Rhyacichthyidae; genus Rhyacichthys; species Rhyacichthys aspro. The sequence continues at coordinate 933,423 of CM072158.1, read as the reverse complement.
TCTAAACCAGGTCTAAACCAGGTCTAAACCAGGTCTAAACCAGGACTAAACCAGGACTAAACCAGGTCTGACCCAGGTCTAAACCAGGTCTAAACCAGGTCTAAACCAGGTCTTAGCAACACTGGTCGTAGTCGGGACCAGACTAGTCCAGATCCAGTCTTTACTGAACCCAGAATGGCATTATTTCAGGTTGAGATCATTGTTCTTTTTTGTTCTCGGTGAATTTAAAGACAATAATAATCCAGCTGCGGTCGAACCCACGTTGCTCCAAATGAGTTTATCATCTCTTTAAACTTGGACACCAGACAAATCCCATTAATTCCATTTAATTCTATTACAATCGGTTAAACTCAGCGGGACGCGGCCCCCTCCCCGATCGCCTCCGGACCCCCGCTGAGCCTCAGAGCGGGAGCCGGCACCAAACCAAATATTTCCACTCCTCGTTTGGCTCACGTCGAGGGAAATTTGGGAATAAAAGAGCATTAGAGGCGTCCTAAAATAGCACGGACCCCCGCGGAGGGAAACGTTACGGAGATAAAAGCCCACGCCGGGGGCAAAACGCTCCTCCTGCTCACGGTCTGCGCTCGCAAAATAAACTCCAGACTGTTCAGATCAACTCCTCCGTCTGTCAGCTGACACAGAAATCAATAATCAATACGACAAACAGACGAGTTACGTCCAAACCGTCTCAAAATCTGACGAGTTTGATTCATCTCAGAATCAAAAACAAGAGAAGCATTTACATAAAAAACATTACAATTAATGTTGGGACTCAAAGGTTTGAGACGAACAGCAGCTCCATAAATGGAGCCTGTTTACATCATTTTTATTTGATCTTTTTGACTAAAATACTTTTATAATATTTAGTTTTAGGTAACACTTTATAATACTGTCACAAATTTATACATCATTGACATGGTATTAATACAATATTCAATATGTTATAGATGAGCTAATTCAGGAGTAAATATGGATAACTATGTTTGTACAACAAACCTGTGAGTAATAACACATGAGTAATGCTTTATAAATCATGAATGAAGCATTTATTCATGTTTAACTAAGGCCAAGTGTAACCTTATTATAGTGTTTCCTAGTTTTATTCTGGTTTAGAGACAAAACCAAACTGGACCAATCAGCTTTGAGCAAAATTAAAACAAACAAACTGAAAAAACCTGGAACATGTTGAGTTTTTGAGAGAACCATCGTCAGAGACGAGAGAAAAGGACAGAGTCGTTATAAACGGTTCAAACTGAGAATAATTCCACTAAACTCAGGTTTTATTTGGCGTCAGCGTCTGATTGGACGAAGCAGCTCTAAGTCCCGCCTCCACCAGATCGTGTCGTCCAATCAGAGCAGAGCCTGTTGTTTACATTGTTAACGGTAAAACTCTCACCGTTTAGTCCGGATCCCGGTCTCAGTCCGGACTCGGTCTTCAGCCGCTCAGTCGTCCGGCGGAGTCCTCGCTCAGAGTCCGGTCTCGGTCCAAAACCAGGTCCTGTCTCCGTTCGTCCATCCAGAGTCCAAACGAACCGTTCTTCATCTCCAACGAAGTCTGCCTCAGTCTGAGACAAAACCAGAGTTAGACCGGACTGAACCAGGACTGAACCAGGACTGAACCAGGTCTAAACCAGGTCTAAACCAGGTCTGAACCAGGTCTGAACCAGGTCTAAACCAGGTCTGAACCAGGTCTAAACCAGGACTGAACCAGGACTGAACCGGGTCTAAACTAGGACTAAACCAGGACTAAACCGGGTCTAAACCAGGTCTAAACCAGGACTGAACCAGGTCTAAACCAGGACTGAACCAGGTCTAAACCGGGTCTAAACCAGGACTGAACCAGGTCTAAACCAGGACTGAACCAGGTCTAAACCAGGACTAAACCAGGTCTAAACCGGGTCTAAACCAGGACTGAACCAGGTCTAAACCAGGTCTGAACCAGGTCTAAACCAGGACTAAACCAGGTCTAAACCAGGACTAAACCAGGACTAAACCAGGACTAAACCAGGTCTAAACCAGGTCTAAACCAGGACTAAACCAGGACTAAACCAGGACTAAACCAGGACTAAACCAGGTCTAAACCAGGTCTAAACCAGGACTAAACCAGGACTAAACCAGGACTAAACCAGGTCTAAACCAGGACTAAACCAGGACTAAACCAGGACTAAACCAGGACTAAACCAGGTCTAAACCAGGTCTGAACCAGGTCTAAACCAGGACTAAACCAGGACTAAACCGGGTCTAAACCAGGTCTAAACCAGGACTGAACCAGGTCTAAACCAGGACTGAACCAGGTCTGAACCAGGTCTAAACCAGGACTAAACCAGGACTAAACCAGGTCTAAACCAGGACTAAACCAGGACTAAACCAGGACTAAACCAGGACTGAACCAGGTCTAAACCAGGTCTGAACCAGGTCTAAACCAGGACTGAACCAGGTCTAAACCAGGACTGAACCAGGTCTAAACCAGGTCTGAACCAGGTCTAAACCAGGACTAAACCAGGACTAAACCGGGTCTAAACCAGGTCTAAACCAGGACTGAACCAGGTCTAAACCAGGACTGAACCAGGTCTAAACCAGGTCTAAACCAGGACTGAACCAGGTCTAAACCAGGACTGAACCAGGACTGAACCAGGTCTAAACCAGGTCTGAACCAGGTCTAAACCAGGACTGAACCAGGTCTAAACCAGGACTGAACCAGGTCTAAACCAGGACTGAACCAGGTCTAAACCAGGTCTAAACCAGGACTAAACCAGGACTGAACCAGGTCTAAACCAGGTCTAAACCAGGTCTAAACCAGGTCTAAACCAGGACTGAACCAGGTCTAAACCAGGTCTAAACCAGGTCTAAACCAGGTCTAAACCAGATCTGTGCAGTGACCTGATTAGTTGTTGCTGGTTAATTGTTTTGTGAATATAAAACCCAAAGCACTTATTGAGTCCTGGTTTAGTCCTGGATCTGGGACTCGTTCGGACCAGACTTTCCCTCGAGTCCCGTTCGTTTCTGCAGCGAAAACGAGGAATCACAGAGAAATAAATAAAGATAAATAAATAAAGATAAGACCGAGCGACACTGAGACAAAACAAGAACAAACTTTTTCACAATAAAAGAGTCAAAACGTAAATATGTAAATGTTGGTTTAGTCCTGGTTTAGTCCTGGTTTAGTCCTGGTTTAGTCCTGGTTTAGTCCTGGTTTAGACCTGGTTTAGTCCTGGTTTAGTCCTGGTTTAGACCTGGTTTAGTCCTGGTTTAGTCCTGGTTTAGTCCTGGTTTAGTCCTGGTTTAGTCCTGGTTTAGTCCTGGTTTAGTCCTGGTTTAGTCCTGGTTTAGTCCTGGTTTAGTCCTGGTTTAGTCCTGGTTTAGACCTGGTTCAGTCCTGGTTTAGACCTGGTTTAGTCCTGGTTTAGTCCTGGTTTAGTCCTGGTTTAATCCTGGTTTAGACCTGGTTTAGACCTCGTTAAGACCTGATGTAGTCCTGGTTTAGTCCTGGTTTAGTCCTGGTTTAATCCTGGTTTAGTCCTGGTTTAGTCCTGGTTTAATCCTGGTTTAGTCCTGGTTTAGTCCTGGTTTAGACCTGGTTTAGACCTGGTTTAGTCCTGGTTTAGACCTGGTTTAGACCTGGTTTAGACCTGTTTTTTATATAATCCCATTTTATTTCTTGTTTACACTTGGTTTATTCTTGTTTAAATCCAGTTCCAGTCCCAGTTTAACCTTGGTTTTCTCGGGTTCAGTCCTGATTTAGTCCTAATTCATTCTTAAACATGATTCAAAGTGTTTTTTTATCCAATCTAATCATCGGTTTGGGTTAATTTCACTGGTGTCTATTGTTCTTATTAAACCCTTCATCAGTGAAAGTGTTTTTTGGTTAAAACTGTGATTAAAACCAGCAGAAGGACCCTCTGACCCACTTCACTTAATGATAATTGTGCTAAATGATTTTAAACGAAGCCGAGATGATTGACAGCTCACTTTGCTTTTAAACCAAAACCTGTCAAAATGAAAAAGAGCTGTTTTTAGGATTTATGCTAATGAGCTCTCAGTCTGTCAGACGGTCCCCATCACTCAAACACAACTAATACATATTACATCCACATTTAAGACTTTATGACAAGATAAATGGGATTTCATGATAGTTTATTAGTTTTATTTGGTCCTCTGATACATTTAGTAGATGATATTTTTGGACTTAATCAGAGACAAAAGATACTAAACTATTCTAAAGATGTGTATCAGGGAACAATGGGGCTGTAAAAAGAGATAATGACACTAAAAGGGGTCAAAATGAGAATGAAAATGAAATTATATTTGGATTTTAAAAGGGTTTTGAACCTAATTTTATTTCTGAAAATCTTGTTCTAAAAAAGTTTTATATGGATTTGGAAAATATTTAGTTGGACTTTTGATGTTTTTGATGGATTTGAACCAGTTTTTGATCGATTTCAACAGATTTCAGAAGGATTTTAACAGGTTTTATTTGGACTTCGACAGGTTTTACTTGAATTTGAACAGGTTTAAGATGAATTCACAAAATGAGGCATGAGGCAGAAATGGGGGGAATTGGGAAATAAATAAACATAAAAACAAACTGAATATGAAGATAAATGCTGTTCTGACGCTAAGTTCACAGCTAAGCTAACGCTAAGCTAACGCTAAGCTAACGCTGAACTCTAAGTGTAAGTTTTAGTCTTACTTTAGTCTTGGGTTGGGCCTCGGTTTGATCCTGGTTCAACTCAATAGGTTTAGTCTGATTTGTCTTTATATTCAAAACATTTCTGGTATTATCATTTAATAAAAACAGACTTTGAGATAAGTCCTGCGTGGTTGTGGTTTAATGCCGGTACCTGTTGTAGTGCTCATGGAGCTCCTGCTGCTGTCCGCTCACACTTTTGTTCCTCTGCTCCATGAACCAGCCCAGCTCCACCTCCAGAGCTTTCCCGCCGTTGGTCGAGTCCTGGTAGCGCTGTCCGAGGGGATCCACGTTCAGGAGCGTACTTCCCGTTTTCCCGTTCACGCCGTTGTGCTCCACGTTCCCGCCGAACCAACGCTGGTTCAACTCTTCGGCAAAAGGCCACCGCGTTTGAGCGAAATCCTCAGGCACTGAATTACCGCTAACGGCGAACGGTAAATGAGCTTTAAGGTGGCCGCTTATTTTGTGAATCCCATTTTGCAGCCGTTTATCCGTGACGTTCTGGAAACTCGGACCGGTTCTTTTGGTTCCCATCGAGTTCAACAAGGCTTGTTCCAGATTGTCACGAAGCGCTCGTCTTTCATTAAACCAGCTGTCGATTTCTTGCTGCGACAAACGAGTAGACGCCGCTAAATTATTGACATCGCTATGAGTCGGGAAGCTATTCCGTAAAAAGTTTTCCTCCAAAATCTTCAGCTGCTCGGCCGTTTTGCCTTTCATCCTTTCAAGCAACGGAAACTGTGTCAAAACAGATCCTTTTTGCTGGAAATCTGTCTTTGGATCGCTTCCATCTAGATGCACAATCCCGTTATTTTGTAAATGTTGATCATGCGTCCATTTTCCGTTAGCTTCCGCTCTGTTGTAGCTAGCTTTTAACTCCGCTCCTTGCTGTTGCTCTTTCATTTGATTTCCATCCAACGCTGAAAACCCTTGCATTTGGGGTTTTCCTGGCGATCGAATAGTTTGGATTATAGGTGGACGTCTTATCTGCGGAGGAATTAGCGGCGCCGAATTCGGTAGCGACCCGTCCGGCAAAGAAATGGGCAGCTTTTCCGGCACCTTCCGTGGAACTAGGACGCTGTTCTTATACGTCGGGGAAAAAAACGGCGGCGGCGCTATCATCGGTCTCGTTAGCGATTCTGGGAACACGATGGAAGGTAGCGACACGACCGGTTTAGTTTTGGAGTTCGGAGCCGGGATGAATTTGGTTTTCGAAGCTAGCGATGATTGTGGCGACATCAAAGGCACGGCGTTCGGAGTTCGTTTGATTTCAGAGTTAGCTCTTTTAGCGTCCATTGCTTGCTTTTGTAAAGGTGGAGGAGGAGGAGGCGCCATTAAACCTTTGTCTCCAGAGTTCGGCGCGACGGCCATGACGGGTCTCTTCGATTCAGGCCCGAATGTGGTCGTAGTTAAAGACCGTTTAATCCCCGTCGAATGATTCAAACCATTTCGTGACGATTCGATGGTCGTAGTGTGAACCACCGCTTTCGAAACGGGACTCGTCGGCAGAAACGTATTATGCGCCGGAGGAATCGATCCGTTAAACATCTTCTTCCTCGCTTCTTCGACTTCTTCCGGAGACCAGGTTATCCCTTGTTTCAACCTCTGCGTCGTGAACCAAACTTTAATCTGCTCTTCCGGATGTTTCGACGCCGCCGTTAGCCACGACAGCTCGGCGTGAGTCGGATACGGGAACTTATTAAACGAAGCGATCAGCGTCATGTTGTCGTCTAACGAAGGATTGTATTTGGTCGTGTTTAATGGGACGGCGATTTTTGGTACGGAGCTGAAATTCGGCGGACGCTGGAGCATCGGTGACACGTGGGAGTGCCCTCGGAGCATGCTCGGTTCGGGGATAATCACCGTCCCGTTGATGTTAACAGCCGTGATCTGATCCAAATGTCCGTTCATTTCGTTTCCACAAAGTAAACTCTCCGGACTGGTCACAGCTGTGGAAATACAAGTGGAAATCGGGCTCGTTTCGCTGTCGTTCTCCGCTGTTAGATCGCCGTTTTCTGAATTGTCTTTGCCTTCGATTGTCTGCTCTAAAACCGTCTGATTGTCCGTCGTTATCCGCTTGAATTTGAAGTTCGTCTCGCCCGGATGCTGGCTTTCGTTATGCTCTGTTAAAGAGTCGAACTTTTTCGTTTTGAAATTACAAACGACGCACAGATACAGCGGGTTGAGGATGACGTTCGGATGGTTCGAATCCACGTGCTCTTTAAAATCCGTCAAGTTTTCCGTCGTGAACGTGCAGTATTTGCATTCGTAGCTTCTCTTTTTGACCACATCCGATTCCTCGTCTCTTTCTGCGTCGTCCTCGTTCTGAATTTGGTCGCCATTTTCTTGGATTTGCTTCGTTTCCTGTTCTGTGTCGTCTGAAATTTCCGAAATCTCCTGCTTTTGGAGATCGATGCTTTTCTCCTCTGATTCTGAAGATTCCGACTGATCTTTTTCTGACGAATCATTGTCCATTGTCATTTCCAAGTCCATTATTTCCTCTGCTTCTGGTTCCTGCTTTTCAGAAACACGAACCATGCAGGGATTGGCTGATTTCCTTCGACTGGACATGACTCTGTTGCTGGTTTTATTGAAGATTTTGCTGCTGGTGGAGTTTTTTTTGGCTTGGTTTTTTTGTTTTTGCTGGTGCTGGTGTTTCGTCGTGTGATGAGATGGATTCACTGAAGCTGGTTGGAGACAGGCTGGGTTTTGGTGAAAAAGTGTCCAGTGTTGTGGAAAAAGGAGGAGCGCTGGTGCAGTGGCGCGTCCCGCTCACCGGCAGTGTCAGCTACCGACCGCCGCCGCATGGGTTAGCATCACCAACTGTAACACAAAAGAGACAAAGACATACAGGTTAGTCCGGCCTCGGTTTCTGCGTTTACTGCTGGATAAATGAGAACTTCTGTTCACATTTGTCTCTTTGTTATAAAAGCAGTGCAATCTACAAAAGGTGTTGTGTTCATTTCTGTCAAAACATCTGAAAAACCAACATGACTCTGAAATCTCCGTCTGTTCTCGGAGTCACTGAGGATTCTTTATCGTGTGAAACAACAAATGATCCGAGAAATGAAAAAAAAAACTGTAGAGAATGAGAAAAGTGGGAAAAAAGTGATATCTTCCTAAAGTTTAAACACATTATACTGAGGTCCACTGATTATTATATTTTAGTTGAACATAGAATCAGAATTATTTATTATTTATTCCCAAGAGGAAATTCATGATCAAATAAAAATAACAGAAATATAATAAATATATATCAAAATACAGTAAACCAGTCTCTAAAAAATAAAAGATCATTCTCAAAATACACTGACATATATCTACACATTTGGTCAGTCCACACTTTTTTTTGTTTTTTATTCTTGACTTGTTGAGTACGTGTCATTCATTCAGTCGGTCCTGGGTTGAACCAGGTCTTAACGTGAGGTCGAGGGTTCGAATCCCCTGAAGAGCATCTACAGTCCAGTTTGTGCTGGTCCCTCGAGACAGAAGAGTGGAGTCTAACGTTAAAGAGTTGCATTAGAATAAAAATCATGGAGTGTATTCATCTGGCGTTAGCTCGAAGTGGAACAATGACTGAGAATAAAGTCACTGCAAAAGGAAAACTGTTTGTGAAGAAACTGAGAAGAAGAAAGAAATAAAGAGCCCAGATTGTGCTCGACGGTGACTGAGGCTCGTCGTTTTGTTGTGAGAATAATTCACTGTTTTTTGTTTTAAAAGGAGCTGTGAACGATGAAGGTTGGTCTTAATTGTCACAAAAACATCTCCCGTTCAACCTTTAAACCCATTCTGTTCCAACTTCATATAATACCACTTTGTCTCTCTTTTACTCTTATCTTTTCCTCCTCTTCCTCCTCTTCCTCCTCTCTGTTGGGTGTATTTCTATCTTCCTCCTGGATCTGAACCTGTTCTGGAGCAGTTTGTCCGTTCAGTTTCACCCAGAACTACTTTGAGAGAAATGACACCAGCTTCTGAAACTGAAAACACCGAGTTAACCCTGAATGCACCTCAATAACCTCCTGTAACAAATAAATAAATGCTGTTTCTGCTGGAAATAAATCTGGAATAAATCACTCTCGTTGGACTAAACTACACTAAAGCTCCGCTCACATTTTGTTGGATATATTTTCATTCTGCTCTGACTGAATCCCTGTGAAGTCTCTCTGTTTTATCTTTTTTCTTTTTTAATAAACACCTTTTCGGCAGCGTTGTTTACTCAAACCTGAATTACCTGAGTTTATTTCTGCGCCTGTCATTGGTCGTCATGTTTTTGTGTCTCTGTCTCGTTGCTGAGGTTAAAGCGTCGTGTCACATCGAGAACTAAGAATATCTCTTCTATTTTTTTGCTTTAAGTTTGTCAAAGTGTGCGTTTTAGACTCTTCTAAATACGAATCGAAGACAAATACAACATCTTTTCATACAATTTCTCCTAAAATGACAAGAAAAACATGAAAAAACGGTATTCTTTGCTCAAAAACATATCGACAGAACGGACTCACGTGACTCAGAGCCTCTGTCGACTGCGTTTTATTCGCTCTGTTTGTCAAAAATGAAATCTGGAGTAATTAGTAAATGCTTGTTGTGGTGCTGTGTCTGATTATTTTCGGAGTAATTACAGTTCTCTGGATGTGATCGACCCCGAACGGAGACACAGGCAGTAATTACACTCCTCTCACGACGGGACGCGGCGCAAACACAGACCGAGCAGGGCTTTTCACTCTCCTCACAATTTACAAAGTGTTACTCCTTCATTTCTTCACCTACACAAATACTCATTTACACTGAGGGTATTTCTGACATATTTCTCAAAATGAAATGTACTTAATTTCTCACCCAGCTCCACAAAATAAATAAAAAGCAGCGGAGACAGAGAATGGAGTGTTTTATTTCACAAAATACGAGCCGTTGATTGTTCGTTTTGATTACTTTTACTCCAATTTTCTTCCATTTTGGTGCTGTTTAAATCTTTTTGAACGCTAACTTTTTAACTTTAAGGAGAAGAAGTCAGACAATAAACACTACAAACCTCTTTACGTTTTTGTTAGGGCCAGACACGAGGCGTTTTTGGGCGTAGGATTTTACGTTGCAGCACCTCGAGTGTCTCAGTCCAAGAACCATTCAAATGAGAGTGAGAATATATATTTTTGAGGCTAAAAGTTAAGCTTTAACTCCACCTTTTAGTGACTGTTCCTCACACTTTTTGCTGAATGGTTTGTCCTCGGTTTTAACAATAAGCATAAGGTTTAATCACCAAAACATTTTATTCATTTTATTCCTTTAAACTCTCACCATTGCTTCCTTTCATCGATTCACTTTGTCGTTTTCTGCTCTTAATGTCTCCTTTTAAGCAGCAATGTAAATGCATGAGAGCCATATAAACCAGGATTAGTTCAGATCCACTGCACACGCCGTCGTTTTACAAAACACAGCTCGTAAACCTTTTTTTTCCTCCTTTTTTTCTTCTTTTTCGTGCGAACGGTTCACAGCGAGGGATATGAACCGTGTCCAACCCGACGCTGCGTTTGGGACCGATACCAGTCGCCCAAAACTAATTAACTCTCGCTCGGTTTTCTGGCAAATGTCTGCTTTTAAACTCAGCGTTTTCTTTTTTTTTTTGTCCCAAATGAGACGGACACCTTTCAAAGCCACGACTTCAGGCTGAGATTTGGGAGAGATTCAGGTTTTCTCTTTAAAAATAAAGTCCTTTAAAAGTGGAATTTGAGAGGCGTAGTGGATTAAAGGTTAAAAGGCAAACACTAAACGGCAAAAATACCAGCAATTAGAACAACATTGAGTTAATTAAGAAGGAAAAAAGTGGAATAAACACCTAAAAGACAGATATTACATTTAGAGTCTGAAATATACTGGAATAAACCAGTTTTAGAGAATAATCTGTGACATGAGTCTTAGCTGGACTTAACCAGGACTTAACCAGGTCTAAACCAGGTCTAAACCAGGACTGAACCAGGACTGAACCAGGACTAAACCAGGTCTAAACCAGGACTTAACCAGGTCTAAACCAGGACTAAACCAGGACTGAACCAGGACTAAACCAGGTCTAAACCAGGACTGAACCAGGACTGAACCAGGACTAAACCAGGTCTAAACCAGGACTGAACCAGGACTGAACCAGGTCTAAACCAGGTCTAAACCAGGTCTAAACCAGGACTGAACCAGGACTTAACCAGGTCTAAACCAGGACTAAACCAGGACTGAACCAGGACTGAACCAGGACTAAACCAGGTCTAAACCAGGACTGAACCAGGACTGAACCAGGTCTAAACCAGGTCTAAACCAGGTCTAAACCAGGACTGAACCAGGTCTAAACCAGGTCTAAACCAGGTCTAAACCAGGACTGAACCAGGACTTAACCGGGTCTAAACCAGGACTAAACCAGGACTGAACCAGGACTGAACCAGGACTAAACCAGGACTGAACCAGGTCTAAACCAGGTCTAAACCAGGTCTAAACCAGGACTGAACCAGGTCTAAACCAGGACTAAACCAGGACTAAACCAGGTCTAAACCAGGACTAAACCAGGTCTAAACTATGAACAAACAGAATATAAAGTGACCCAGGACTGGATCAGACTGGAACCAGAACAGCTACAAAATTATGTAGAAATGAAAAGAGGCCGACTTTAAACAGAGACAAACAGAGACGAGAGAAAACGACCCCAGTCCTGACGAAAGACTGGAACTGAACTGGTTTAAAGTGGGTCATGAACTGATCCTGAGGAAACACCAGAATCAGACACATCTCCAGGACATGCTGCGTTCGCTGTCCTCCTGACGCTGCGTTCGCTGTCCTCCTGGAGTTTTCACCTGAAGATTTGTTTCAGTCCAAAAGTCTGGACCAAACTGTGTCTTCTGTGTCTCAGCTTCAGCATCTGTCGCGTGGTTTTTATTAAAAAAGCAGGTCTAATCAGAAAAAGTACTTA